>PVIR01010096.1:0-51048 GCA_004026965.1 Petromus typicus
GTAACCACCACCATCTTCCCCACACAAACAGAAACCCAGCCCTCTTTCCTACAGTACTAAAACAAGTTACGTTCATACACTGAAGTACTACTGTAATCTGTCGGCCTTGTCACCGAGACATGACCACCCCATTATGACTCTCACATCTATTCAGGGTGTGTGTTCCACAGGGGAACTCTGATTGGCTCAGAGAGGTCACGTGTCCCTGGTGGGGATGGCAGGGGCGGAGTTGGGACTGTGGGTCCCGTGAGTGGCCAACAGATTCCACATAGAGTAGGGAAAGGGATTGCTCTCACCATGACATGCTGAGCAGTCCAGACAGGGCCCATGCCGTGGCGGCCTTCCCGAGCAATTCTTTCATTCTTTTTCTTTCTTTCTCTTCTTCTTTCTGTAATTTTTGTGGGGAGAGAGATTCCAAGGTCTGCCCTTTGGGCCTCCCAGCATTTTATGTTCTTCAGCAGTGCCGGAGGTGGGACCCCAGACCTGAGTGTCCTGGGCAGATGCTCTTCCACTGAGCCGCACCCTCAGCTTGTGAAAAATGAAGATGAGGCCATCACCCTCTCCTCCTGCTGCTCATGAGGAATAAGTGGTGGAACCCAGGGGAAACACTTGTGCAGAGAGGCTGGCACACAGCTACTGTGCAGGGCCGGGAGCAGCCTCAAGGGGCAGGGCCCTCCTCTCCCATTAGGAGGCAGCTGGGAGGGTATCACGGGGCTGGGCCTGGCTCCCCTGCCACTCTCCTACTCCCTCCACTCAGCTCCTGGAAAGCCGGTGTTCTGGGGTCGATCCACTTTCTCTTATTCTCTAGAGAAGCGTGAGGGAGACGGCCATTGAGTCTGGATTAGATATAGACTTGAATCCCAGCCCCCTCCTCCCTCCGCATCACCCTCCCACCGTGACCCTATGCTAGTTCAGGGCTGTCTGTTCCACACACCACATGGCATGTGACAAAAAACCAGTTCTCAATCTCACGTTAAAAGTAGAAAGGTCAGCCAGGTGTGGTGGCATACATCTGTAATACTAGAAGTTGGGAGGCTGAGGCAGGAGAATCACCTCCAGTTCAAGGCCAGCCTGGGCTACATAGTGAGTTCAAGGCCAACCTGAAGTATATAGTGAAACCTTGTAAGAAATAAATCAATAAATGAATAGATGAATAGACAGCTAGGTAGGTAGGTAGGTAGGTGGAGGCGTGGACAGGGTCGCATCATTAAAGACTCAAAGCCCATGGCTCGAGCCCCTCCTGCCACCAGCTCTTGGCCCCCTGGCCCATCTCCACAGTCAGCTAGCTGCCTTTGTGCATCTGTCAGCCCACCGCCCACTGCGTGGCACAGAGCTCAGCACCCTACCCCCTTGGCAACTGTCAGGATAGTCAGCAAAGGCCTGGCTATCTGAGGCCTGACCACAGGCTCGTGTGCCCACCTTCAAATATAGGAAGAGAAGCCGTTACTTGCAGAACTGGCATCCAGGGCAGTGGCTGAGTGTCCACTCTGTACTTAGGCTGACGCTGACTGCCAGGAAGTGGGAAGTAGAGCTCTGTGGGCCACTGAGGCACTGGCAGAGGGAGGCCTCTGCTCACCTCCCAGCAGCTCCATCTTCCACCCTCCAGGAAGAGAGGGAAGTGAACAGGCAGGCGGTGAGGACCTGGCTGGAGAAGTACCTCCAGCTGCTCCCCGCCATGTGGCCTCCTTCCATCGGCAGCACTGTGCTTGCCAGACTAGCAGTGTCAGCGCTGGCAGATCAGGGCTTCTCTCCTTGTTGTGTGTGGCACTGGGTGGGGGGCGCAGCCTGGCACCTCCTGCAGGGCCCACTCGGTCCTGTCTCTGCACATGGGTCCCCAGATGGTTCCCACAAGCCCATGACTAACAAAGGGCCAAGACAACCTCAGACCAACCGTGCCAGGAGGGTCCTGAAGGTCACCCAAGTTCTTAAATGCAGGACACTGAGGCCTCATTTTCCACCAACTGCTCGCTGTGCACTGAGCCAGCCTCCCTCGTCCCAAGAGGAGGCGTTTCTGGTGTGACAGGAGCGTTGTAGGGGTGGCATTCCAGCGAGTTTATGAAAAGAAAAATCACCTCCTGGGGGACAGGGTTCCCTCACATGCACTCTGGGGTGTCTCCAGGCACCTGCAGCTGGACGGCTATGGTTCCTGCCTGCACCAAGGTTGCAGTCTAGAGACACAGGGAGACAGGTGACAGGAAAGGAGTGTGCGGCGCAGCATCACGGTCCCTGCTTTGAAGGGAACGCGGGGGCTGTGGGCGCTGGGGTTCATGAAGGGTGCCCCGCACCTTCTGGCAGCCAGGAAGCTGTGACCTGGATCCCACATTTTCTCAGAGCATGAAAGTGCCCTAGTTTTCCCTCTCCTCGGGCTCTGCTGAAGCTGTGCCAAGAACTGGCTTTTAAAGGCTGCCTGAGACGTAGTCTAGAGCCAAGAATCTATAGAGCCAGTGCGTTTGTGACCTTGTCAAAAATGCTTACTGAGGAAAATCAAGAGGTGGGATTAGAGACTTTTTTTCTCCTCTTAGAGTTTTTGGGGTTTTTTTTGTTTTTGGTCTCTCTCTGTTCCCATCCCTACCCCCATCCCTTTCCAGCCTGGCTTGCCCCTCACCCACAGCCTGACTGCAGCCCCACAGCGTTTGTCTTACATTTGTCCACACCCTCCCCCATCTCCACTCCCTCCCCACCCTTACCCACCCCACCCCACCCCACACCCCGCATCAGTAATGAAAAATACCAAGTGGGTAAAAATAAGAAGTCCAGTGATAGCCCTGGAAATTAGGCCACAGCTGTCAGGCCAGGCAAGAGCCTTGCGTCTGCGGATGGAACTGCTGGAGGCGAGTACTCACCCTCCTCCCTGCAAAGGCCGACGAGACTCCGCTGGCACCCAGGGGGGCACTGCCACTCGCTGGTCCGGAGAGCTCGAGCAGCCATTTGTCACTGAGCAGATTTCTCGTGTGTCCACCAGTGTGGGCTCTACCGTGGACAGAGTTTGGGTTTGTCACAGTCCCAAGGGGCAGCATCGTGGCACTGCTCTGAGGGAGCAGATGGGGTGGGGGCATGATGCCCAGCCCAGTGGAAGGTCTAGGAAAGTTTCCTTAGAAAGACAGTGTCTAAGATGAGCCACAAAAGGTCATGGGATTGAGCTGGAGGTGGGGAAAAGAGGTCTTTCTGGCACTGCAGCCCAGAGGTAGATGTTATGCCCTCTGGGAGACTTGCTGTCTGGCTATAAGATGGCAGGGGTGACCTAGTCCTGGCTGCTTCACACCCCTGTGTATCAGTGAGCCGCTAAAAGGCCCACTCAGGTTCAGAAAGCACTGTCCGCATGGGCAGGATGCGCAGCCCCTAAGAGGTAAACCCACTGAGCCTTCGCACAGGCTGCAGGTGTGCAGATGCTGTGCCTGAGGGGCTCCCTGCTAGCAGCCCCAAGCTCCCAGTGAGCTGGAGAGGAAGTGGGGTTCAGAGCCCACCAGGGAAGGATTGAAAGAAATTGGAGTGAGGCCATCAGTCCTTGGACAGCTGTGGCCTTTACCCTCTCCCTGCCGCTAGGTTCTGAGACCCCGAGGGTTCAGGGAGCTCGCTTGCTCAGGAATCTTGTTGCTGCATCATTCTGCAGGACTCCATGCTGCTGGGACAGGTGCTTTAACTGGAGCTCTGAGCTAAGTTTTTTTGTTTTGTTTTGTTTTGTTAAGATTTTTTGAGACAGGGTCTCACTTTGTGGTTCAGGCTGGCCCTGAGCTCAGCCTCAAACTCACATCACAGCAATCCTCCTGCCTCTGCCTCCCGAGTGT
The DNA here is from genome assembly GCA_004026965.1 of Petromus typicus. NCBI lineage: Eukaryota > Metazoa > Chordata > Mammalia > Rodentia > Petromuridae > Petromus > Petromus typicus. Next base: position 3,786 of record PVIR01010096.1, read on the forward strand.
TGGGATGACAGGCGTGAGCCACCACGCCTGGCACTGTGGTATGTGGTGCTGATTGCTGCTGGGCGTGAGTTTTCACATCCAGTATTGTTATGTGGTTACGGGGAATCGAACCCGGGTCCTTGCGCTTGCAAGACAGGCGCTGGAACCACTGAGCTATATCCCCAGCCTGAGCTAAGTTTAAATGCTGGTCACTGCCCAGATCTTGTTTGGCTCTTCAGAGAATGTGTGCTTATGTTCACTTCCATGGTTCCCTCCAGGGACCTGAGCACTCAGCTGTCTCAGAACCTACTCTCCCCTGAGCAGAGTGAAGCCAGCTTTTCCTTCCTGCCTCCTGGCCAAGCCCTTCCCTCCATGGTGGACAAAGTCCTGCCTCCCATTTACAAAAGTAGACTCCTGTCTGCTGCCGCCCCCAACTCTGTCGGGAGCTCCAGCTCTGACAGTTGGCAGAGTCCCGGAATCCCCTTCCTTCCTGCCTTCCTTCCTGCCCTTGAAGCCTGAGCGACTGTCCAGTCCAGCTCCTTCTGCTGCTCCTGGGCCCCCAGCAGCACGGTAATTGCTTTCTCAGGTCTTCAGCTGTGCATCCCATCTGCAAGCATTTCCCGTCCGCTGACCCTCCGCAGGAAAACCTATCTGTGCTCTTTCTCCTGGGGGGACCCCAAGAGTAAGAGGTGACGGAGAAGTGACTGGGCCTTCCAGTCTTCTCATTCCGATGGTGATGCCCAAAATAGATGGCACACTCACTGCCACTCTCTGCTCCCCGCCTCCCCCCATCCAGATGGGCCCCGGGCCTGTGTGACAGCCAGAGGCCTGAGCAGCAGCCAAGTGTCATCTGTCTCCAGTGCTGCCCCAGAGATGAGTATCTGCAGTTACAGCCCTCGAAGGTCACGGCCTTCGCTTCACATTCTGAGTGCCATTAGGAGAATCTCAGGCTGTCTTCACACACAGGATCCAGAGTCTGTGATGGGTATCTGTCCAGCCAGGAGGAGATAGCGGCCACAGGCCAAGCGTGCAGCTGGGAGAGGAGTGGCCGGGGGGCGGTGCCAGCCCTGCAGAGCAGGGGGCCCTTGGAGGGGCCCGCATCCCCACCTGCAGTCTTGGGCTTTGATCGTCCCCAGCTGCCCTCCCTCTTGCTCACCGTGATTGGCTTTGACCTGCCTTCAGAAAGGACATGTATATAGGCAACGCCAAAATCCTTTGTACTTCAGAATCGGAAGAAGGCAATTACATGAAATACAAGTGATGTTTAAACGGCACCACAAGGGCAGCCTCCCAGGGCAGAGCCAGCCTCCCAGGGCAGAGCTGTAGCTCTGTTTACACTCTCAGATCTCACCCTGCCAGCGGCAGCACCGCACCCGTGCCCAGCCCCTAGTGCAAGGCAGAGGTCCTGCTCCGAGTGAGCAGGGCCTTCATCTCCATTGATAAGATGCTCTCATCTGGCAATTCTATTTCGGGAGAAAGCCTCCCCCTATAGTAGGCACTCCTGCCTCAGAGTGGAGCCAGGCCCTGTTCTCCTACTCGTATTATGCTAATCACTCCTTGCAAACAGGCAGACTTTGTAGGAGGTTTGCCTGGTTTTAGATGAAACATACGCCTTTGAAGCAGAGAGCCACAGTAGCTAAAAATACCATTTCCCGGCTGTTGATCCTCTCATTTGTAAAATGCATGTTTCCATTGTTAAATCTGCAAGAGCCTCGCTCGGTAGGGGAGAGCTGTGCCTCCACACGACCAGCAGAACCCTATCTCCCCCAGCCCTGCTCCAGGCTTTGCCCCTGACAATGTCCGTGAGAACATCCGGCACCACCTCAGATGTGGAGGATTCTGTATACTTTCTTGTTATGATTTAAAAATACTAAAACCATATGAAATAGAAATAACCGTATAAAATTGGAATAATGCAGAATATAGTGTACTGTACAAAAAATTACCACCACTTCCTCTTCCAGAACAGCCTCCATGTCAGCTTCACGAATTTCCATCCAGAACTTTTCTGCACAACTGTAAACGCAGGGCCTGGTGTGATTGTGTCCATAGCAGTGACCCCAGACTCAGGATCACTCTGCAGCCTGCTCCCCCTCACTCTCCCCCCGAGGAGACACATCTCCTTCCAAACCCTAGCTGCCATTAGATCCTGCCCTCTACTTTCTGGGACGGAGTACAGTGGCTCAAGAGCCAAATCCTCTTCCAGGTATTTCTCTTTTGTGTGGCTCTCTGATCTCCACTCCAGTGGCCAGTGACACGTCCCGGGGTACAGGGATCTGGTCCTTCTGCTAAGGATAAGCTCTGCTGAGAGAGGGGGGTCGTGGACTGTGCCTGAGCCTGGGACTCATCCCCCAGGGTGACTCCAGGGATGCCTCACATCTGGGGTTCATCCTTATTCTCACACATTTAATCCGGTGAAGATTTCCTGGGCTGGCAAGGAACATTTGGATGAAAAGCCAATTTCATGCATCTTAAAATTCTCTGAAAAATGACTGATCACAAAAGGAATTTTTCTAGCCTCCTGGAAGGCAGTGGGGGAGGGCACAAGTAAGAGAAAACCTCCCCCATGCGGCCAGAACCTGAAGCTCTCTTGTCTGTGCTGCCTTTGTTTCCCCACCCTGCTGTGGCCCCGCCCCCCCCCCAGCCCTGTGGCCTCCCTGATGACTGTCTGCTCTTTTGTCGCCAGTACTGAGGATTAGCGTCTAACTTCCCCTTCTGTTTTCTGCCCCTTATCTCGGGCCCTTTAAGTGAGCACACGTAAAGAGCTACAGAAAACCAGCTCAGGTCATAAAATACCACAGAACCCTCTGACTAAAGACCAGAGGACCAGAGACACTGGGCCACTCTCGCTCCTAACTGGGGAGGCTGTCATGGTCTGTAGATGTCATACCCAGCTAGGAAGGCAGGAGTGGCAGATGCCAAACACAGCAGCTAGAGAGCTGAGCTTCCTCCCCGGGGAGGCCGAGGCCATGGGGATCAGGCCAGTCACAGGGCTGCTGAGGAAGTGGTGCCCAGGGTCAGGATGCCAGGGAGAGTCCTGGACAAGCACAGGTCTCATCTAAGAACGGGTCTCTTTCCTTCTGTGTGTGAGGATTGAGGGCCATGTATGGTGGGCAGAGACCTCAGGGGAATGAAGGGCGAGGTGCCAAGCAGAAGCAGGGTGTGGGGTCTGCGAAGGTGAAGGCAGAGCAGTGAGAAGACAGGCACTGGGGCCTCTGCCCACATCTCAAAGCTTGGCTGAGCCCCAGCTCAGGGCTGTGTGTGAAACTGCTGGTAAATGCCCCCCATTTCAACCAGGCTGGCATCACCAGCACCCAGAGCCATCCACCCTGGTGAGGCCCTTCAGGGCAATAGACTTAAAAATGCAGAGCACCCACCTATGAAGGGGGGGTCTCCATGTGGCCCGAGAGTGACTGCAGCAAACTAGCAGGCTTGGGGGACCCTCCATCAGGAGCTGTTCCTGGCTTGGGGAGCAACTAGCTCAGGAGAGTGAATGTGCAGTCCTGGTGGATGGGGACACAGAGGGAACCAGAGGTGCCGCAAATCAAAATGGTTGGAGCACCCTCCGCGCACAGTGAGTCCGCTGGCGGAAGATTGCCTCAGGAGTGAACTCTCAATGGGTCCCTGATCATCTTGGGTCCCCCAACCACAGGGACAACCCATTGGGGTAAATAGTTAGCGAGAAGGAAGCGTTCTCACTTCTGTCAAGGGAGAGGGCAGTCACGCTGACAGCGGTAGAAGGAGTGCTGGCCATCTGTAAGTGTTTGTGGCTGTGTAAAGAGCGGGGAGCGAGCCTGTGGACTGGGAATAATTGGATGAGGTAGAGGAAAATGTGACGAGTGAGTGGTGACACAGGAAGACCTTTGGGTCTGAGGTGGAAGCAGCGGCCCCACCAGGCAACTCCGGGCAGTGCCGCTGCTCCCTGCCCTGCCTCCCAGGAGGCCACCAAAGCGTGAAGGGAAACGGAGACACCAGGGTGCCTCTCCCTTCCCTGTCCCAAGACAGACTCCACCTCAGGAGCCAGAGTGAGGTCATGTGCAGGATGCAGGTGCGCCCCTGCCCTGGGCCTTCAAACAGCAGGGGCGGAAGCCCCGGGTGGGTGGGAAGAGGGACTGAGCTTGAGTGCACAGCTCTGTGTCCTTCCGCAGGTGCCTCGCTGTGGGGACTGTCTTGCCAGAAGGGGGCATGAACTCTAGGTCAGCGCCTGAGCTCTGACCCACTCTATCCCTGGCATTGTGGCCTTGGACTTGGGCTTTAGTTTCTTCCTCTCTTAGGAGGTGTGCAGCACACAGGCCTGGCCAGAAGATGGCAGGGACTCAGAGGGTGGGCAGGTCTGGGGCCAAGAAGCAGCATCACAGGCTGTGCTAGCCTCCTCACAGGCTCAGCACGGCCTCCAGAGGAAAGCTAGCTTAGAGCCAGAGCCCAGAGGGCTTCAAAGGGGAGGAGAGTTTACCTCCGTGGTTCTCACGGTCGCCAAGGAGACTCCAGCGTAGTTGGGGCTCAAGGGTGTACTTTCCCTGGCAGTATCAGCCCTGGAGTCAGAGCGTCAGCTTTGCCACACCTCTCAGGGCACCAAGAGTCTTTGTATTAAAATGCTCACCCTAAATCTCAGGGCACAGCTGGCCTGAGGAGCTATGTACTTGGGAGCTGCTGCCCCTAAGAGTTTTCTGGGGACCTGCTGTTGGAATCACCCCCTGATGCCTCCCCACATGTGAACTCGGGAAGTGTCCGAACCATGCTTCCCTTCCGTCCCCTTGGAGTGTGACCCACTGGCCAGCACTGTCTTTGCCAGAGGTGGTCAATACCTGGCACTCACAGAAGTGGCCACAGGTAGAGAATGGGGTCGACCAAAGCCTTGGAGCCTCAGGGGGCTTCTGGAGAAACTCAGTCCCGGGGGTCAGAAGGCCCTTATGGGGTTGAGAACACTTGCACAAGGCCCTAGGTCCAATCCCCAACCCAGCCAAAAGAAAAAAAAAAAAAAGACAGCTCCAATGATGTCTTCATAGAAGACATGCCCAAGTCACAGAGGACCTTAGGACTATGAGTCGGATGTATGGCCAGACAGCTACTGGGCTCTGTGACAGGGACCTGGACAAAGCTCTGATGTGGGCTGCACTTGCACTGTCCCAGAAAGAGCCAGGGCTGCAGCACCGCAGTTGAAAGGATTCTAGTATGGGAGCAATGGAGGGTGCTGACCTGGAGACGCTCCCCCGCAACTGTCCGGTTATCTATGGCCGCTGTCAGGAAGGAAATGGCGACCCTAGCTGAGGAAGCTGCTGTGGCACTAGAGGGCGGAGCCAGCCTGATCCCGGGGCTTGGGTGGATCCCAGTGCTTCTTGGAGTTGATGTCATAGAGACAACAGGATTTCCTTTAGTGACCTGTCCCTTTGTTTTCACTTGCTCTGAGGATGCAGGAGATGAAACGGAAGCACTCAGGCAGTGGGCTTCCATCCCAGGGTTCCATCCGGTCAGTGATGTCTTCCAGGGCCAAACCCACCCTGCTCCTGCCACATGCCCTGTCTGTTTGCCAGCCTTGACCATCCTCTGCCATCCCTTCCTCCAATGCCAGGCCTCATCTCAACCAAGTTTCCAATCTTCCCAGCTCATCTAGCCTACGAGCCTCCAACACAAAGGTCAAACCCCTGGCCACATTCCGGGGAATCTCCACGTGCCACCTTGCTTGGTTGTTGATTTGTTTGTTTTGCATTACTGGGGACTGAACTCAGGATCTTGTGCTTGTAAGGTAGGTGACAGAAAGAACCATTGAGCTAAATCCAGTGTGGAACCTCTTTTCTGAGACACAAACCCAGACGCATTGTGTCAAGTCCCTTCTGAGTTCGCTTGGGCAGCTTCTGAAAGTAGACCAGGCCAAACCAGACAGGTCACAGGAGCCCCAGTGTCACATTCAAAACTCACTCACCTCCTTCCACCCCTCAGCTCCAGGCAGAACTCCACAATTAAGGTGCCCGAGCTGCTGTGGCCCTTCCTGGGAAGATCACGGTCTTGGCCAGTAGTGATAAACCTACAGCACACGTGACATTCTTATTTTAAGACAAAAGATGTTAATGTGGTCTAGGGATTTAGCTCAGTAGTTCTGGCACCTGCCGTGCAAGTGTAAGGGCCGGGATTCAGTCCCCAGTGACCACATACAACAATGCCAGGCATAATGACTCAAGCCCACCAGCAGTCAGTACCACATATCACAGTGCTGGGTGTGGTGGCTTACGCCTATAGTCCCAGCATTTGGGAGGCAGAGGCAGGAGGATTGCTGAATTCGAGGCTAGCCTGGGCTATATAGTGAGCTCAGGGCCAGCCTGAACTACAAAGAGAAACCTTATCTCCAAAAAAAAAAAAAAAAAGATGTGAATGTGTAAGTTGTTTATTTCTGAACTAAAACCTCAGTGTTTGAGTATACTTACAGTGTTGGCACTTTGAGGTAAATAAGTGGGTTTGGCGTTCACTTTGGGCCCCCATTTCTGAAAGGTTCGCCACCACTAGTCTAGGCCCAAAAAGGCACCCTGTCTGGAGGCTGAGGAGCCCTGCACAGCTTTAGGAACGTCCCGGGGGAACCAGCCAGCAGAGTGCAAGAGAGGGCTGGGGCTCCCTGAGAAGAGGGGTGCTCAGGAAGTGCCTGTGGATGGGCCGGGCGTGGTGAGGAGGGTACATGGGGCATGAAGCCCACCCAACCTGGGCCACAGAAAGTGATTTCTGTCCTGTGGAGACGGCGGAGCCCAGCCGTGTCGGGCAGGCTGGCAGAAGAGAGGAGAATGACTTCTCGCCCTCTCCCTTGCTCTCAGCTCAGTCCCCAGAGCACATCCCAAGCCTAGACCAAGGCCTGGATGCCTCAGGGAGACCCCTGATTTTCTGTCCTGATGAGACCCTTCCCTGGAAGTCTGTAGATGAGGCCCCAAGTATTCGGGACACCCCCACTGCCAGCTGACAGGACCATCTCCAGAACAGGGGCAGACAACTTGGAATGATCCCTCTCTTCCTCACCTTGTCTCTGTCGTGTGTTGTTCCCTTCCCTCTAACTCCCAGCAGCACCCAGAGAAACAAACCCTCATGTGGCTTCCTGTCTGCCTCCTCCTTCACCCCCCCCCACCCCTAAGAAACTTTTAAGTCTATCAGACACATCAACTGCATTAAACACGATGGATTTTTAAGGCATGAGTTGGCAGGGTTACCATGGCTGCCTCTGCCCCAGGGGCACACTGTCGAGGATTGATTCAAATAAATAAAAGAGATTTACAGTTTTCATACTTGGGAAATGGGGTGTTGCAAGGGAAGGGAGTGTGGGGGAAGGGCAGGATGCTGTGAAACGGGAGCTTTCTAACTTTGGGTCCTTCTCCTTCCACCCAAGGGTTCTCATGAGCTGAAAGCATCCTGAAGGAGCTCAGCTGTCAGGCAGGCACACAGCAAGGAGCAGCCCCTTATTTCTAGCCTTGATTGTGGGTCACGCTGTGCGGATATTGGCTAGGAGGCATCTCCTAGGAAAGCGCCTTGATCTTGGCCCTGAAGGGAACATAGTCATCAGCTAGTAGCCAGTGTAGAGGAAAGGAGAACTCTCCTCTCCCATGTGTCAGACTGACTGGGGATGGAAACCAAGGGGGAGGCCTGTGGGCCAGAAGGAGAAGGGGAGGGGACAGAGCCAGGAAGCCAGGGTGGAAGGGGAGATGGAGTGACCCGGCCCTGTCCCCAGGACTCCTGCCCTCCAGGCACCTGCAGCTTCTTGCTCTCTTGCCCAGCCTGACGCCACTTGCAGAGATAGAAAGAGCCTGTACCAACCTCTGGGAAGACTCTTGAGCCGGGCTTCCTGCCCTAGCCGCCACTAGAGTCCTGGCCCCTGGCACCAAAGCACAGCCTTTGCCCACCAGAGAGCCAGGCTTGTAGATCAGCCCCAGCCCGTGCTGTAAGGCAGGACTGGGCCAGCCTGAGTGGGAGGCAGGGCTCCCGGTCATCTCGACATTTGAGATGGGGGAACGACTTTCCTGTGTCAGCTGGAGCCGTGCACAGAGCCAACCGGAAATCACCCAACCCGCACCGCACAGTGGCATCAGCAAAGCACAGTTCACAAGAACTGGTCCGGGTATTGCCCTCAGGATGGCGGGACAGGCTCAGGGGAGACCCAGCCTGCCCGGGACTTGCCAGCCAAGGCGCACTGTGAGTTTTCTGCCTGTCTTGCACCAGGCAAGGGAGCTGAGGGGCATTGAGGGTATTAATAGCACCCAGGAGAGGCTGCAGGCGACAGGTGGGCGCCCTGGCTCCACACTGCCAGCTCTTTCTGCCGAGGGGGTGCGGACTCAAGCCTGTCCCCACACCCAAGCCAGCTGTTCTGCATTCCGCTGGCAACTGCGGTGTGACGACTGTCACTAGGACAGTCGGGGATGTCAGACTCCCAGAGATGGGGGATGGTCACACATCCCCATCCTCCCTCGGGGCCCTGAGTCCTTCCGGAGCCTTTCCCGCCCCTGTGCACATCCTGGATCTCTCTCTTTCTTCCTCTCCGTGGACACTCATCCCCCACATCCCTACCAGGAGGCAGGGGCCTCACTGTGTCTGTCCCTCATCACTCCCTAAAAGAGGCCGAGGAGGAGGGAGGACAGCAGTAGGTGCTGCTCCTCCCCAGCCATCCTGGGCCCCACACTCAGTCGTGACAGTCCCAGGCGGGAAGGGACTGTGGGGTGTCAGTGTGCCCTCTGGTGACAGAGCCAGAGGGGTCCCCCAAGGGGCTGGCACGAGTGTCCCAAACACATGGCCAAAGGCCCTGGGAGGGTTGAGCTGACACCATGGTGTGGGCACCACATTTGGCCTTGGCAGCTTTGCTGGTCCTGCTGTCCAGGCATGCGGGGAAGGAGGGCCAGGGAGGAGTCTTCCGTGAAGCTGTGCGGCAGATTCCCAGGCCCGGCACCGCAGGGTCCAAGTCATGTTCCCTGAGAAGGGCCCCTGCCCCCCAGGACCGTACTGCTGCCTGTCCCCAGCTCTTGCCCTGCAGTGTTCTGTCCGCTCCTGCCCTCTCTGCTTCCTCTCCAACACAGGCCCCTCCTGCTCCACTTCTTGCTCCCAGCAGAAGCCCCGCAGTCCTAGGAGCCTGTGAGGTGAGGCGGGGCCTCTGGCAGAGGGGCAGCACCTGTCCCCATGGAGAGCCACAGCTGTGCTCGGCCCTTCTGCTCTGCGTACAGCCCCACCAAGGGCCTTCGGGAGGTCGAACCCTCCAGACTGAGGCTTGGCTCTGCCTTGGTTATCTGTCCAGTCCCTGAGGAAAACCACACGCGGCCTCCTTCCCACAGCCCAGGGTAGGGTGGAAAACCCAGCAGCAGGCTCCCGCCAGCCTCACCCACCCCACCCCACCCGGGCCATTGGCCACAGGGGTGACCGCAAGGCCTGTGGCACCTTCATTTGCCTACCTGCTGTCAAGCAGGGGGTGCTGAGGGGGTGCCTGGCAAGGCCCAGAGACGCACCCTCCATGTGACCCTCACTGAGGCCATCAGCCGTCCAGGGCTGGAGCCTGGCACGTGGTGATACTTGGCCACTGTTGCTGGTTGAAGGAACAGTGACACGAAGGCTCTTGGTAGGCTGGCAGGTGCGGTACCACCGCTTCCAGCACATGCTACCAGAGTGCCACAAACACCCAGCAGGAGCCTCAGGCTTGTCCTTCAAGACTGCCCCAAAGAGGGAAATTTCGATGACAAAACAGTATTCAGGGAAAGTGAAGCCCCTCTGGGGGCTGAGGGTGCTCAGAGCAGTGAGGCAGCTCCTGGCATGTGCCAGAGGAACCATAGAGGCTGTTCCTGCCAGCACGGACACAGACCTGGAAGTCAGGGAGCAGCTGGAGGCCCCCAAGAGAGAGCAGGGCCACGTTTGCATGGTTGAGGCCCGGTGGCCCCTTTGGGACTGGCAGCTTCACTGTTGCTGGGTGAGCCCTTCCTGAAGTGTGTCCCCACTGGCACGAGTGAGGGAAGCCTTTCGGTAACCTGAGTCCTGGAGACCCCACAGCTTCCCACTCACCCCACCTCTCCTCCCCGCCAGCACCTCCAGGCCCTTGTCTCTCGATGAACCGCTCTGTCAGATGGGTGTTCGGAACATGGGCAAATGCAGAAAGCTTGCAAGCTGTGCTCCATTATTGGTGCGGTGCTTGAGAGCCAAGCACGTAGCTCAAGCCGAGCTGGGGCTCAACAGAGAAGCCATAACGCAGCAGCCCCGCGAGGCTGCCATCTGCCAGGCCTCCCCGGGCAGGGATGGGCCCCGGCAGTCTGTGTCCTGAGGAGTCCAGGCTGTGGTCAGCTGTGTGATTGGTTCCAGAGTGGGTCCTCTGAACCCCAGACTTGTCTTCTCTACACGGGGTGAATGCTCATGGCCCCTGCCCAGGCGGTGTGAGAATGCAGCAGGAAGGCACAGAAGGACCCAGGGCCAAGCAGGGAACTGGCTGCCTGAGCAGATCTTGCTGTGGACTGGGGTCGCAGTGAAAAGTGGGCCCTCCTTCCCCTCTCCCCCCTTCTGGAGATAATGGCATCCCGTCTGACATCACCGCTGTGCAAGGCAGGCCTGCAGTACCCACACTGCCCTTCCCCCTTCGGGGCCCAGGATGGTGCATTGAACCTAGTGAGCACCCAGCACAGCGCGGAGGCTGCTGCTCTTGTCCACCACTGCCTGACCGTCCAGGCAGATTCACACAGCGCCCGGCACCCTCAAAGGGTGGCTCCCACCTGGTATTATTGTCAGTGTCATCCCTGCCATCTCGAGGCTTTGTGACATGCATGTCCTCCCTGGATGACCTTGGAGTACAGCGGGTATCTCCCACCTCAGCCCCTTCCCCTTGCCACAGCCACCCAGAGCCCTGGAAGTAGCTGACCCCAGAGCCGCCTCCTGGGGCAGGCTAGCCATTCACTCTGAAGCGGAAAGGTACACCCCACCACTGCACCCTCTGGGCCCTTTTCCGTCTTTACTTCCTTCCTAGCTTCTAATGCGAGTGGCTTGCTCCTCCATACACTCCGTCATAATGTACCGCCATCACCAGGCCCAGAGAAAGAGAGCCTACAGCAAGGACTCGAACCTCCAGAGCTATGAGCTAAGGAAACCTTTTCTTCTTACTTGTTAATCGCCTCTGGTACACTACATTAACACACTACATTAACACAACGAGAGACTCGGTACACCAGTCCCCCAGACTGTCGTGGAAGCAGGTCAACCAGATTCTTCTGCAATAAGATGGGCAGGACCGGGCAGCCCTGGCCTTGGCCTGGCCAGTGTGAGGGTGAGAGCGCAATGATGAGCAGGAGCGACCTGCAGCAGAGCAGAGTGGGTGTGCTGGGGCTGGGTAGGAATGTCTTTAGCCTCTATGACATCTCTAAGAAGGACAAGCAAGGTTGTTGCGCACAGCAGGGGAGAGCAAAGGCCCAGCCCCACTCGGAGGAGACCCACAAGGGTGGCAGCCCATGCTGTGCCATTGCAGTTCACATTCTAGAGAGAGAGTCAGACAGGAACCCAGTGCACAAGCGCACCGGCGAGGCGGAGCAGAGCGGCAGATGCTCGGAAAGTACTAGGCCCGCACTCAGAATGCAGGAGAGGGCACATCCAGCCAGGGCTTCCCCAGGACCCAGGGTGGAGCTGAGACTCCTGTGGCCAGAAGCAGCCAGCAGCCAGTCCCTCAGCCTCAGCAGAGCATGCCAGGCCAGCCAGAGCAGGCAGAGCCTGAAGGCCCAGCAGTCGGAGCAAGACCTGGTCACAAGAAAAGCCCAAGTACTAAGCTGTCCAGGGGGACAGTAGTAGAGCTGAGGCCCGACAGGAAGTACAGGTCTTGGTGGTAGTGCCAGGAGCTGGCTCTTTGGTAGAACCCGAGGGAGGCTCCTGACGCAGGCCGAGCAGGGGACCCGGGAAGGGACGCGGGGCCAGCACCTGTTAGTCAGCCCCTGTTAGTCCAGGGAGGTGCCCTGTGGGGCGAAGACTGACTCAGTAGAGATGGCTGGCACTCGCCTCTGGGCAGTGATGCCCGAGATGAGACAGGGAAGCTGAGCGGGAGATGCTAGGAGGCAAAGCCCAAGGCCTGTCTGTTGCTGGACCAGATGGAGGGGCAGACTGATCGAGGACCTGTTGGCCGGGGCTTGCATAGCTGGGTGGGCCGTGACGCCACTCTGCGACATGGGAATGCAGGTCTTCAGGGACACAAAGGGGCAGTCATGGCCCTGTGAAGTTTGAAATGGCTGCTGGATGGCCGGGCAGGGGCGTTCACCTGGCAGGTGCTGTCCCATCTGGAGCTCATGTGGGGGCTGTGGATGCAGCCATGGTGCCCACGGGAGACCATCACGAGTAACGAGCAGAGGACACCCCGTCTCAGAGGAGGGGCAGTTAGTGAGGCTGGAGGAACTCCGGGTAAGAGGAGTGCCTTTGGCGGCAAAAGAGGAGTATTTCCAGAAAACAGACACCCCGACCTTAGCGCTGTCAGTGTGCCCCCTTCTCGTCCCTCCATACCAAGCCAGCCCGTCCTTGTGTGAACAGCCACCGCGCCTCCGGCTGCTGAGGGTCCAGGCTGCGCTGCGCTGGCCTGGGGTCCCTGGAGAGCGCTGCCTGGCAGCAGCTCAGCTGTTGGCCTCTGTCATGGAGACGGCAGCAGCTGCAGGCGACGGGCATTTGTGACCATTCGTCAGAAGGCTCCGCTTCCTCCCTAGCCTGCCCTTCTGGAACATTTCTGTCCCACGGCCTTGGAGACAGGGCTCATGTAGTGTGGGAGGACCAGGAGGGGACAGGAAGCACTGTCTGAGCTCTGCAGTTTCTTCGTCCTCCTCCAGCAGGCTGGCTGTTGTCTGTAGCATGGAGTGCTGGCCTCTATGTGCCATGAGCCCCAGTCCCCCTGGCTGCCTTCCGAGTATCTCTACCCCCACTTAGAAGATAAAAGAACTGCTATGCAGAGGCGCTGAGATGGCACAGCTGGTGGTTGGGGCCAGCAGGCCCTGACACCTCTGCCCACCCACCCAGCACTGGAACAGCACATGCACCAGAGATAAGGAGGCTGCGACACCACACTGTCCACAGCCCGCAGCCCCCATGCCATAGCCGGGTGGGATTTCTCTCACGGTCCCTGCCCAGGCCTGCTGGTTCTCTCTGGGGCTAGGCTGGAGACAGCTGGCCCACTATTTGAGCTTCGTGGTTTGGCCTCTTCATTACCAAATGCTCTGGGATTTTTCCAGGGCTGGGGGTAGGGCAGAATCATCTCCAGCCCAGTTGCAGAGCCATGGCTGGTATTCAGAGGGAAACAGGAAACCGGTCCCTGATAACTCTGAGGTCCATGTGAGTTTGGAGAAGAGGACAGTTTAGGCACGTTGCCTCCGAGTGTGGCTTGTGTCAGCTAGCACAGGAGACCTTGTCTAGTCTGTGGTGATGGCTCCCTGGGACACGAATCAGGCAGGCAGCGAGAGCCTCAGGCCACCAGGCCCTAGCCAGTGGGGAGCAGCGTGTCTCATGCGCCTGCTCACCTGCCCACCCACTCCTGCCCCACCCCAGCTGGGGACCCGTGGACCAAGTGGCCTTAGGGTACTCTTCCTCTCAGAGCCAGCCTTCTGAGGACACATGGCTGAGTCTTCTGTCTTCTAGACCTTCTTGTCACTGTTGATGTCACCTTGCCTGGGGGACTCTAGAAAATCTACTTTTCTTCATCTTCTGGTTTCTTTTTTATAACAGACTTTTTCTACAAAAGTCCTGACCCTAAGGCTATCTCCCTTGAGGTGTGGCCAAGTGTTCAGTGGAGCCAGGCACTGGCTCACTAGGCGCTGCACCTCCCGGCACCACAGAGATGAATCTCAGGACTGTCCTCAGGGAGCCCTGTCCCCTAAGTGCCACCTGCAGGGATGGCTCCAGGCTAGGGATCCCTCGGACCCCTGACCTCAAGGCCCCCCACAGGGATAAGGGAATAGCAACACGTGACCCCATGTGAAGAATTTCTCAGATGACGATGAGCTCCACCTAGAGAAAGGCCGGAGGGGACAGAAGGACATTAGTGTGGGGCACTAGTGATATGTGTGGGAGCTCAAGACGGTAACTTGGGGCCTGTAACATCCCAGGTGGCCAGAGGCCCAAGGGCTGCTCTGCAAGCTGGATGTAAATGTAGCCTCTGGGACTCTAGGTTCAGGGCCAAGGTGGGCTCCGTGGGGCATGGGCCCGGCCACCTGTGCAGCAGCCCCGACACTCCCAACTCACCACCACACACAGGCCTCAGCCCCACCCCAAGGCCTGAAGGACAGATCTCCCTGGGACCCCGACAAGCCTAGGGCGCTACCTAAGTGGGGCCACCAGGTGTGCGGAGTGGCCCGAGGGTCACCATGACTGTTTTCCAGGCAGCTGTGTCTCCTGCTGAATGCAGAGAACATCTTTCACTCGATGGCTGACATCCTGCTCCGGGAGGAGGACCTCAAGTTTGCCTCCACTATGGTGCACACCCTCAACACCATCCTGCTCACCTCCACCGAACTCTTCCAGCTGAGAAACCAGCTCAAGGACCTAAAGACTCAGGTACTTGTGTCACTGGGCCTGACCCCAGGGACCCAGCCCACCCCTCAGCTACCCCCGGGAAGCTCATGAGAGTCAGACGGGTAATATCAAGAGCTTCCCTGGTCCAGGGTAAAATATGGAGCCCTTGGGTTGAATGGCTGCACACAAGCCCAGCCACGGAGTGAGTCACCTTCGGCCTGGCACGGTCTTAGCCTGCAGAGGCCTCCTTGGCCGGTACAGAGCCTACCTGCCCCCCGACCTGCACTTTCGCACGCACTGACCCTTCGCATGTTGCCCCTCCACGCCTGGCAAGGTCAGGCCCCTGCTCCTCTCCCACAGCTGCACACATCTGTCTCATAAACACCTCTTATGGAACAGGGTGTCACATTGCGACCTGTGAGGACCCCCAGAGGCTGATCAGAGCAAGGACAGTCACAGCAAGATGGGGACACACAGGTCTTAGGCATCACAGCCCAGCTGAGGGCCGCAGAGGCCTCCTGGGCCCTGGAGCTGCAGGGATTCTTCCCTGGTCTGGGCTTCTGTCACCTCACCCCTGTCCTGCCTAGGTCAGACCCCGCAGCCCTGCCTCCACTCCTCTCCCCAGGACTTTCAGGGGCATCTGGGGCCAAGTGCTCAAAACGATCCAGGCCACAGCCCTTCCTTCCTCCTGTGGTTCCTTCCAGACATTCGCAGAGGCCTGAAGAATTTTCCTCAGCGACAGGGCCTCCCCAAGTGTGGGCTCGGCTGCTGGGCTAGTTTCCGAGCCTCCTAAGTGGACAGGCTGGGCTGCCCAGGGAAAAGAGGTGGCATCTGAGGATGGAGAAGAGGACCTAGCCAGGAGAGCCCAGCCCCGTGAAAGCTTCCTCCCTGTCCTCATCCCCTCTCCATTCCAGCCCCACAGGCTATGGGGCCACAGAGTTCTGGGGAGGACAGTGTACTGTCATTTTGCCACAGGCAGAAGTGCCAGCACAAAGAGTAGGCCCTCCGTGGCCGCCACCACCACCACACTCCTCTGTTTGACTGGGAAGTAATGACAGGGTCTGAGGAACTGTCAGCATTTCCTTTGTGACAGCTCGTTCCCAGCTGGGCTGCCACAATCAGGGTGCTGAGCTGGCACCCTGGCTGCTCCCAAGGGGCCATTCTCAGCCCCTCCAGCCCTTTAACTTCAAGGGTCCCAGGGTGGGGAGGAGCAGGGCCCCTAACTGCTGCCCCTCTTCCCCCAGGAGAGCCAGAACCTGTTCTGCTGCCTCTACCGCTCCTGGTGCCACAATCCTGTCACCACGGTGTCTCTCTGCTTCCTCACCCAGAACTACCGCCACGCCTATGACCTCATCCAGAAGTTGTATCCTTCTCTTGCGGCTCCCCCACCACCACTGGGGGGCGGGAGGGTACCCCCTTGCTGTCCTCCTGCCCCTGTCCCTTGCTCGGTCTCCAGGTTTGTCCCACCAGAGCTACCCCAGTGGCACCATGAGGGACACATTTGGGACAGTGCTGTTGGCAGCAGACAGGGCCCATTTCCAGGCCTCCCTGGGAAGCTGGGCCTGGAAAACTTTGGGGCCCAGGTGGAGGCCAGGTGGGCACAGCCCAGAGGGTGCCGACTGTGGGAAGAGGCAGCTGCTCCTTACTCGGCAGCGCCTGCGGCCATTTCTGTGCCAGGCCCAGAGCTGAGGCTAGTGAGCGGCCGGCCTGCTGTGGATGAGGCTGGGTAGAGCCAGCAGGTCAAGTTGGACCTTCACAAGTCACACCCAGAGCCTGGCAAGCTCTGTAGGGGACACGGTGAGAAGCAGGTGGGACAGGTGGTGGGGACACACACATATACGCCTGTGCCCCCTGCCTCAATGAAAGGCATCCACGGTCAGATATTTTTTTAAAACACTAGAAAGCAAACCAACTTCATCTGTAAAAGCTGACAGTGCTGCAGCCAGGTCAGAGCACTGTTTTAGGGGGCAAGACTGGTCCATGCCCCAATGGGCGGAGGGCCGTGAGGGCCACTGTGAGGGTCAGGTGGGCCCTTGCCTGGCTGCCCTTCTGTAACCTAAACCTGCCCTTTTGGCACGTCTGTGACCCAGAGGCCTGACGGCCGTCACCCAGCCCCACATGCATGCCGTAACTCAATGGGGACTGGATATGCGGACTGGGAGTGGGCCTGTCCTGACTGTCCGCCCTGCCCACTCTGCCAAGCTATAGGACTCTGATCAGAGCCATCCCAGGCTCAAAGGGCACACAGGACAGAGCTGCCAGAGAAGAACCTAAGCACCTGCACAGGAAGGGACAGCTGTGCCCTGTCCATTTAGAAGCATAGAAAGGCGAAGAGAACAGACATAGGTCCTTTGTAGGTCAGACTCTGCATGGGGAACGGGAGGCTCGGTACAGGAAGCCAGGCAGGAGGGTCACATGCAGCTCTGAGCTGCTGGGCTGAGCTCTGGGCTCCAGCCTTGGCCACCTCAGCAAGGTGTAGTCAGCCTGTCCCAGCCGTCCGCCTGCCTGTCAAGACTGTCTGTGCCAGCCCAGTGGGAACCTTTCCTTGACTGTCCACCCAGCGGGGACCTGGAGGTCACTGTGGACTTCCTCACAGAGGTGGACAAACTGGTACAGCTGATCGAGTGCCCGATCTTCACTTGTAAGGCCCGGGGTGGGGATGGCTATGTCTAGAATGTCCACAGGTTCAGCGCCCCCGCTGGCCCAGAGTGAAGTGGGGTGGAGCCGAGTCCAGCTGCCCCTGGCTGGGGCAGGGGAGGGGACTCAGAATGTCAGGAATGCAGGACAGGGATGACAGGCTGAGGGCCAGTATGGGGGGGGGCGCATGGCATCAGAACTTGGCCCTGCCTGTGCCCTCAAAGTAGGTCTCCTACTAGCAGGTCAGAGCTGATGTAGAACCTACCAGAAGGTCACTATCAGGCCCTGCCCCAGGCTTTCCGAGCCTCTACCAGCATGCTGCCCCTGCCTACCTCTCTGCCGTCGTGGGCAACATGCAGGTGCTCCTATTCACCCAGGAGTTGTGCCCTCTCCTCTCCAGAAGAGGTGCCAGTGCCAGAGCTGATGAGGGCAGGCTGCCTGATGAGTAACACCCAGGCAGAATGTGCAAAATAAGTGGCAGCTGGCTGGGTAAGCAGCTCTTGGCGCCTCGACTCATAATGCCGCCTGCTCCCCAGAGTGGGCAGGTGGCGCTCAGAGTGACACGCATGTGTTTACGGAGTGTGGAGAAGCAGGAGGCAGCCCTGCCAGGGGCCCCTTCCTTGTCAAGCCCATTGCCCAGGCCTCTGGCTCTCTAGCAGATCTCCGGCCACCCCACACAAGCCGCAGCCCCCTTCCTGCCCAGAGCCCAGAGCAGTGTGGCGACTCAGGCACCTCGTCCCCAACTCCCATTCAAAGGGCGCTTGTTGGGGCAGCAGATGCTGCGCTGACTCACACCTTGGAGATGGAAGAGCAGGAAGAGGGCCCTGTCCCAGGCAGGCTGACCCTGGAGACACCACACACAGCTGCCCCCAGGCCGCCCTGGGGAGGGCGGTGATAGCAGAGGCGCGCCTGCTCTCGCACAGCATCCTCCTCAGCTGAGCTGTCATCCCGCTGGCTAGCGGTAGCTGGCAGCCAGCGTGGGCACGGGGCAGTCCCCAAGGTCCAAAGGGAAGAAAGACCTGAGAACAGGCCCATGTTTCCCAGCGCCATGTCCACAGTCTGTGGAAGACATCTGTGACCGCAGAGCGTCGGGATGCCCCTAGCTGGCTAGAAGTCTGCAGGCACTCGCCAAGTGTCCACTCTGACAAGACTCACTCTGACATTGTCCACCCACTGCATAGGGCTGGGTGGACAGAGCCAGCTAGGGAATCTGTTACTCCATAAGCCCCCCGGCCCGGATTCCCAGGGAGCTCCCCTTTGCTTCAGATGCCAGTCACCAGGCCCAGGTCACGGTACCCGTGCTTCTGACCGATCGTCATTCTCGCACCCACCTTGGGTTTGTTTATGAGCTGGAACAGGTCACAGAACTCAGGAAAACACATTCACTAGTTTTCTACAGACTGTACCTCCCAGGACATGAGTACATGGGAGCGGGAAGGGGTCGCTGGCCGCCAGGAGCATCTGCGAATTCT
The DNA here is from genome assembly GCA_004026965.1 of Petromus typicus. NCBI lineage: Eukaryota > Metazoa > Chordata > Mammalia > Rodentia > Petromuridae > Petromus > Petromus typicus. The sequence goes on from PVIR01010096.1 coordinate 22,331, forward strand.
GCTGTCCAGAAACTCTATGAAGCCTCAGACTCAGAGTAATCTGCCTCAGTCTCCCGAGTGCTGGGATTACAGCCATGCCCAGTATCCTTTCTGATAGTCTTCATTAGTTAGACATTCTTTCTTTTTTCTTTCAGACCCTGTTACTAGGTATTGAACCCAGGGCCACGCTCTGAGCTACATCTCCAGCCCTTTTTATTTTTTATTGTGAGACACAGTGTCCCTAAATTACCTAAGCTGGGTTCAACATTGCAGGCCTCCTGCATCAGCCTCTGGTGTGGCTGGAGTCACAGGCGTGCACCACTGTGCCATACTCTGAGGCATTCTTGGTTAAGTCACTGGTGGTGAGCCCAACCTTGAGTCCCTCCCGCCGTCCTGGAGATTGCAGGCCAGGCCGAGAGTCCCAGCCCTCCCGTCCTGGCTGTCATCCTCCTGATCTGCCCCTTCGCCAAAGCTACTAGGCAGGCACCCTCAGCCAACTCATTAGCACACAAAAGATTTGTTTTGGAGATTCCGAGGCTCTTTGGAAATGTGTGCCAGGAAACAAGAATGAATACCAAATACACAGTTAAGTATCACAGGTGGCCAGGCCTGGGGACAACTGTGCAGGTCCCCATTGGGAACTCCTGCATCCTGGCGCAAGGAGGCACAGGGAACATCCCAAGCTCAGAAGGGCGCCCGTCCCTGCTCCCTGGCTCACCCTCACTCTGGCTACTCAGGCTCCCAGCAACCTCCAGGACCCCCGTGCAGCCTGTGCTGGGGGGGCTCCACCTCCCCCAGAAGAGAGCGGCATGTCCTCCTCGGAGGATGCCAGTGACAGCCGGCAGGCAGGAGGGAGGAGCCAGCGACCCACAGTGAGAGCATGTCTCCTGTGTCCCCACGGGCCCTTGGGGAGGCTGCGCTGGGACGCAGCTGCCAGCAGTGGGGTCCCCTGGGTTGATGTGGGGACTGGGCAGAGACTGGAGTGCGTCTCCAGCCCTCTGCCTCTGAGGTGGGTGGAGCACCTGCCACGCTCCGGACCTGGGTTGTGCCTCGCTACACACAAAAGCACATTCCCCTCCTACCCTCCCTCAAAGCCGTCCTAATCTGTCTTTCTCTCTGCTCAAACTATTTATAGCTCTCGTGCTGGCACACGCAGAGCCGGCTAGGGAATCTGTTACTCCACGAGCCCCCCGGCCCTGATTCCCAGGGAGCAGCTGAGCATGGGGGAGGGCGGCCCAGTTCTACAGCAGCGGGGAGGTCATTGGGCTGCGGGGCAGGTGAGAGAGACAGAAAGGGCTGGGGCCTGCTGGGAAGGAGGCTGCTGGCCTGGCTGGGTCCTTGGGCTGCAGGTGCCACAGCGCGGGGCTCCCATGTGACGGCAGGCTGAGGTGTGGGATCGTCTGGCTGCCTTTGCCTGACCCCTGGCCTCTGCCCTGTGCCTCGATGCAGACCTGCGCCTGCAGCTGCTGGACGTGAAGAACAACCCCTACCTGATCAAGGCACTGTACGGCCTGCTCATGCTGCTGCCCCAGAGCAGCGCCTTCCAGCTGCTCTCGCACCGGCTCCAGTGTGTGCCCAACCCCGAGCTGCTGCAGACGGAGTGAGTGCCCTGCGCCAGCCCCCTCGGCAGCACAGCCCAAGCGCCCAGCGCTGTCCTTTAGCTTGTGACACAGCGGTTCTTAGAGCGGCACAAAGGCCGCCGGGAAACTCAGTGCAACCAGGACTCCCTGGAACTCGGGCATCCCCGAATCACCCAGCGGAGGTCCTGGGTTGGGAACAGGAGTTTGGGGCAGTCAGACGGGCCCTGGTGGCAGTCAGGCCGGAGAGCCAGATACGGCCTGGCGCTGGGCCATGGAGAGACCCAGCACCATCCATGGTGGAGTCAGGGGCAGGGATGTACCTGCCAAGGTCCTGTCCTCCAGGAGGCCCAGCATGGCACCCTCGGGGCAGGGAGGTCCAGGCTCCCACCCTGAACCCACTGCTGGCCTCAGCCCCAGAGCCTGTTGGTCTGTGTCTATATTTGGTAACCCTTGGAGGCTTTGCCTCATCCACAGGCATTTGGCATCCGAGATGGAAAATTTCACTTGTCAGGTCGCCATGGAAACCAGCAGAGCCACTGAGAAGATTTACGCTGAATGCAGTGCACCCAGCTTGCATCAGATGCCCCGTGTGTCTAGAATTCCCCTCCAGGCTGTTGGGGCCGCTCAGCAGGCCTGGTGCCCCGAAGGGCCCTGATGCTCCCCCTTTGGGTGGGCTCGGGCTGCCTCTGGTGGGCACACAGCCTCTGGACCACTAGGCTTGGGCACCTATCGGCCCTTCTCCAGGCCAGGACGAAGGAGCCCTGAGAGGCTGCCCCAGACTGAGGACAGGCCCTTCTTTCTTGCTCTAGGCCCAGCCAGCAGTGCTCTAGCTTCAGGACCAGGCCTTTGCCTTGTGCATCTCTTCCACTCTGGGTGCCACCCGGGTGAGCCCAGGGCATAGTATTTGGCACAGTGAGTCCCAGAGGAGCAGCAGGGCTGAGAGTTGGGTTAACATTTGGACCCTGCACCACCTCCAGCCCCAGAGACCAGCCTCGCCTCCCCACCCTGGCCCTAGCAGCAGCCCTGCCCAGTAGGTGTTAGGGGCTCCCTCCAGCAGGCAGGAAGTAGGACATAACACGGGCTGCTTCCCCATGGAAACCAGAGGGCTCCCCGAGCTCTGCATCCTGCTTGCGGGGGCAGGAAGGCTAGAGTTAGACCCCTTCTAGCCTCCCCAAGCCGAAGTAGGACACCTTTGCAGAAGAATCCAGGGAAAGAAAGATCTCCTCACCTCTCCCATGCTCAGAGTTCAGGAAGTCTTAGCCCAAGGTCTGGCTTAAGGAGAGAATTGGGTGAGTCCGTGGGCAGGGACCTGGGCCAGGCCTGGCTCTGGCAGTGCCGTAGACTGGCTGTGTAGCCCCAGGCAGTCCCCACGCCCTCTCTGGGCTCCTGGTTTCTTCACGGTAAATCACGTATGGAGTCCGTGACGGGGCGCTTCTCCTAGGCTTTTCTCACAAGGACCTGGGAAGGGATAGCCCCGAAGGCAGAGGAACAGGGACCGTGGGCAGACAAGGGGCCTCAGGTGCAGCTCACCCTCTGGGAAGGAGGCTGAGGGCTGCCCTGGCCCAGGGCAGACAGTCTGGAGTTGCCTGACAGGCCACACCTCTCTGGGGTCTCCCTGGGTCACAGCACACCAGGGCCCCAGGACAGTGGCCCTCAACACAGCCCATCTCCTCGGTGAGGCAAGAGTTACATGGAGGCCTGGAGGACAGTGGGCAGCTCTGCATGGCTGGGAACAACATGAGGGGCTGAGTGGGGGCCATGCCCACTGCCAGGGCGGGGAGAGGGGCTCTGATCCCGTGCTCCAAAGACCAGGCAGTGTCTCCACTGCCCACAGCCCCTCCCGCACCCCAGAACCTCACCCAAGGGTCTGCCCATCGCTGGGGTGGGATCTTTTTTTTTTTTATGGTAGTGAGGATTGGTAGTGAGGATTGAACCCAGGACCTTCGTGCTGAGCCATATAAAGGGCTGAATAGCCCTTTTATTATTCTTTATTTTGAGGCAGGGTCTCACAGGGTTCCTGGACTCTGACCATAGGAGAGTCTGAGGAAATCCTAAATTGCTAAGTTGGATCTAAACTCGTGATCTTCCTGCCTCAGCCTCCTAAAATGCAAGGATTACAGGTGTGAGCCACCATTCCCGCTTTAGGGGCAGGACTTTGCCCACCCTGAGGTCCCAGAGAGAGGATGCAGCCCACTCCTCCCCACCCCCTCACCTGCCTCATCCCCCTACTAGCTCCTGTCATCTTTATCCCCACCCTGAGTTTGCCAGGAGAGTCAGGCGGGCAGTCTGCAGACCCATGGGCACCCTGGCACTCTGGGCCTCATGCCACGTCCTGCAGGTAGGGCTGTAAGCTCAGTGGCCCTCGGCCTCCTCACTCACCTAGGCTGTTCTTGTAGGGCTACTGTGCCAAGGAGGCTCCTCCCCCCAGGGGCAGAGCAACAGCAGGAGCCCAGGGCCCGTGAACTGGCCTTGACCAGGCCCCACTCGAGAATGCAGCAGCCACTGTCCAGGCTGTTTTCAGAAAGCCTGGGACAAGCCAACCGACCCAGGGCATCTTGAGAGGCCGTAGGAGCAGCGCCTGCCCTGGTCCTTCCCACAGTCGGCCCACCCTCAGTCATAGTGCAAGGCGACGTCACGTGTCCCTGCTGAAGTCTCTGCATGAATTCAGAGCCACGCAGACCGCCTCACTGAACAACCTGCCATCTGCATAGACCTCTCATCGGGGCCACTGGGCTACCCACTGGCAGCACATACTTCCCTCCACACGGATCTGCTTCTCCCAGCCAGAGAGGCCAGAGAAAAGGAGGCTGTGCCGGAGGGATGGTTAGGAGTGCAACAGAGACCCAAGGGGCTGTAGTCCCTACAGCAGGCCAAGCACTAGCCTTGATGCGACACCACCACTTAGTACAGTGTACACTGGGAGACGGCATCGTGCACACGGTAGTTACACGTCACGCAGCCTGTGCCGCTGTGCAGAGCACCCGGGAAGGATGGTTGCAACAGGGTGTAGAAGCCCAGGGCACAGACAGTGGTGAGACCAGCTTTCCTCCTCGGGGACAGGGAGTACCTGTAGGACCCAGGGCCCCAGTGCTCAGAAACAAATGCCCTGCCAAGTTGAGGGCCTGGTGTCCCTAACCCTCGTGCCCGGAGAGAAAGCTGGGCTGCCTCCTCCCTTCTCCCCAGACCCTGTTCCAGGCCCCAGCTGGCTTCCTGGCTGGCTGCTAGCCCTGGCTTTCACCCCAAAGGGAGCCACTGGTAAACAGGAAATGCTTCCCCATCTGATGCCTGCTCTGGGCGCCATTGCCAGCCCACAGGCTGAGTGTTTTCCAAGCAGCAGTGCGGCCATTCCCACTGGCTGTGGGAGAGGGGGTGCGCCTAGGGCGCCCGGCTCTTCAGGGCTGGCTGCTGGGGAGGGTTCCTGGGTCTGAGCCCCAGTACGAGCACCGTGCACACAGGCACTGACTAAGCTTTCTACTCATCTCCCCAGAGATAGTCTGAAGGCTGCCCCCAGGTCCCAGAAAGGCGACTCTGCCAGCATTGACTACACAGAGCTATTGCAGCACTTTGAGAAGGTCCAGAACCAGCATCTGGAAGTACGGCACCAACGGAGTGGGCGCGGGGACCACCTGGATCGGAGAGTCGTCCTCTGACATACTGCCCAGCATGGCATGGCTCAGCAAAGGGCCCAGCGAGGGGCCCAGGAAGCACTCAGGGGCTTCAGGCCATCTCCCCAGGAGCCTGAGGACCAGCCGCGGGACAGGACAGGGGCACAGAGGCTCCTCTGGGCCCCGGTCGGGTGCAGACAGTGGCTCCCACCAATATGGGGCCGCGGCCTCAGCAGCCGCCCAGCCCCTGGAATCAGTCTCTCGTTCCCCCTGTGAAGTGAGCTGGCTCTCCTCAGCCTATGCCCTGGCTTCGTGCAGCTCCGTGTGTGCGCGTCATGTGCACGACCCCGGGCGTGTGTGTGGCCTGTATGCACACGGGGCCAGCGCAGAGACCTCTAGGGGGTAATTGCGCAGCCCTCTGCCTGCCCCAATAAAGAAATGCTGACCTGCACTGCCTGCTCTTTCCTGAAAACCTGGGCCCTACTGGAAGCTGCCCCTGCCCTGGGCCTCGCATGTCCCAAAGCCTGGTTTCACACGGGCTGCCTCGCCAGGGCCTGGGCCCTGCTCTCTACCACTGACCTCCCTCCTCCGGGCCAGCCACGGCAGCCTGGACCCTGCCTTCCTTCAGCCCAAACTCTGACTCCATCCTGATTACCAGGCAGTACTGGGTCTCGTCCCACTGGGCAGGTGGGAGCAGAGCTTTTCTGGATAGAAAGGAACTGCGTAGTGCAGAGGCCTGGCAGACAGCTGGGTCCAGGGAGGGAGTGAGGGCCAGGAGCCCCACCCCTCACTTTGGCTCCAAGAGCCCCTCCCACACGCACTCCTGGGCACTCGGGGGGTGCCCTGTCCCCAGGCTTTGGGAACCTGTAGCGGGAGAGGGGGGGACTACTTTTCCCCAGCGCCCAGCTATGTGCAGCCCCACGAGTGGGTTTTACCTGCCTGGAGTCTCCAGGGCGACAGGCTGTACTGCTGTCGCCCACGTGCACATGTGTGCGTCCCCACGCACTGCCCAGGCGTCAGAGACTGCTCTGCCGGCAGCACGGACCCTGCTCACTAAAAGGTTCCCCAGGGCGGGAGGCCACCATCCCCCAGAAGATGGCATCGGGCTTCCAGCAGGGTGCCATCGTCGCCCAGAAACCAAAGAACTTAGGAGGGCGTGAAGGTACCCTCGGCCCGAAGCCCCTCCGCACCCAGCCACAGCGTTCGTCTTTGAAAGCGCGGGAAGCACCCCAACCAAGAGCCAAGGCCCGAAGGCGTCGGAGGCGGGGCGGACTCCGCCGCCCCTCCACTCCGGCCGGGGTCTAGGTGGCCCCGCCCCAGCGCCATCCCGACCCGCGGCGGCGCCCGCGCCCCGGCCCGCTCGCCCGACCAGTCTGGCAGCGCCGGGCTCGGATTTCAAAGCCCTGGTTCCTGGCCGTGAATGGGCCTGCGCCCGCCCGGCCTTTCCCACCGCCCCCCCGCGCCCACGTGACGCCTGAGCTCGCGGCTCCGATTACCGCCGCCGCCGCCGCTCAGAGCCCGCGCCCAGGCTGCGCCGCCCGCGCCCGCTCGCGCCCCGGCCCCGCCGCGCCATGGCCCGCGCCGCCCGCCCGCGGCCCGCGACCCCGCAGCGCCGCACTGCCGGACGCTGAGCGTGGCCGCAGGCGGAGGCCCGAGCCCGAGCGAGCGCCCGCGGCCGGCCGGCCCCTCCCCTGCGCCCCGCGCTGCATCCAGCCCGGCCCGAGCATGGAGACGGCGGAGAAGGAGTGCGGCGCCCTGGGCGGGCTCTTCCAGGCCATCGTCAACGACATGAAGGTAGACGGGGCGCGGCGGGGTCGGGCGCGCGGGTGCGGGGACGGCGCAGTGTCCCCCGGGGACGCGTGGCGGCCGTGGCCGAGCCCTGCGGTGTCGGCGCGTCCTTGTCTCGCGCGCCCCGCCAGCGTCCCCGCGCGCCCGGTTTCGGGTGGCTGTCTGGGACGGTGTGGGTGCGCTGGATTGGGGTGTCGGTGCGGCGCCCGGGGTCGCCTCTCGCGGTGCCGCCCGAGCCTGCGCACTCTCGGGCTCTCTGCCTCCCAGATCCCCGAACCTTGAATGGGATTTGGCTCCAGGGCCGCAACTCTAGCCCTTGTGCGAAGCTGGGGTCTCCCTGGCCTCTGCCCCTTCTGCGACGATACCCCCAACCCCTATGACCCTGGAGCCCAGACAATACTGTCACCACTAAAGCAGGAAAAAATAATAAAGCGAAGACCGTTAACTCTTTCCGCACCGGCCTCGGCCCGACCCTGCGACTGCTGTCCAGCCCCGCCCCCCCCCTCGGCAGGCCGGAGCGAGCTCCAGGACTCCGGGGTCTCCGGCTCGATGTCTCTGCATCCCAAGGATGGGCCTTATCACCTGGGCAGCCGGCAGTGGGAAGGTTGAGGCTGGAGGAGCAGCCCCATGGGAACGCGTTTCCTAGCCCCAACACCCCAAGGCCTCTGGCACCGAGCCTCCCTCCATTACGGTGACTGCCCAAGGTCAGGTAGGAACAGCCTACCAGGTTCTGCTTGCCTGGCCAGGTGGGGAAACTGAGGTCTAGGAACGGCTCAAGGTCATTAAGGAGAATATCGGACCCTGCCCTGACTTCGCTTTCCATGTCCTTCTGAGGGTGTTGAGTCAGGGTGCGCTGCCCCAGATGATCTGGGTTTCACAGAGCTGACTACCCGGAATAGAGGGCCCAGCTCCAGTGACAGCTTAGAGGCAGACACCGGTGCTCCTACCCTTCTCCCCACCCCCTTTTTGCTGTAGGATGATGGGGCAAAGATCTGGGTTCTCACGGCACCCCGAGGGCCCACTCCCAGCCCCACAAAGCCCTGCCAAGTCCACCGCACAGTCCTAGCAGACCTGGGCGGGGAGGGGACACACACTCCAGTGCAGCCCACCAAGAATTCCAGACGAGCGCTTTGGAAGATAGATGGCTGCAGGCAAGCATGAGCTGGGGGCTCCCTTCAGGACTACCAGGGTGGGGGGACAGCCCCAGGGGCAGCTACCGGACTGCTGTGCCTAGAAGAGGCCTGACCCAGGACTGCCCAGCAAGCAGCACGTGAGAGCCCTACCGTGGTGCGCTCCCCTGATCTCCACCCCTGGCAGCTCCACCTACAGCCCCTTTTGCTGGCCCTCAACAGCCTCCGCCCACACTCATGCCCATCACTGCCCAGGTACAAGGGTCCCTTTCTGCACTGGCAGCCCGGACCACCTTGTCTCGCTGTTGCCAGCCTGGCCAAGGCACCTCCTCCTGCCAGTAGCTGCACAGCACACACTGCAGCAGCAGCCGCATCTGCCCAGAGGAGAGCTGTGATGGGTCCCCTCGCTCCCCACCCATTGCAAAGAGCTTGACAGGGAAGCCAATAGGGCCCAGGCCAGCAGCTCAGACTGCAGTGGGATGTGGTGGGCAGGATTTGCAATGGGAGCGGCTCAGGTGTGGGGACACCACAGACGGGTTTACCATCATTGACACATCCGTGTGTTTGGGGGGGAGGACGGGGCTGGGCCACCTGGAGGCCAGCTGGCTGGCTCTGGGGGGCATCTTCCGGCCATCTCTCTCACTGGCCGCTGTCACCAGCCAGGTCCTAAGACTGAGCATACCCATGGGAGCCGCCAGGCTCGACCGCAGCTCTCCCTGGGTACGGCCCTGGGCCAAGGAAGACAAGGGAGGAGGGGCCCCAGTTGCACCTGGAGCCTGGACAGTGGGGGAGGCAGGGCCTGAGGGGTGAGCCACCAACAACCTAGTCCAGAGCTAGCCAGGCCGACTGTCATGCACACAGCGACCCAGCAGAGATCTGCACGGGTCCATCCAGAAACAGGGCTATCACCTTACCCCCCCTCCACTCACAGCTCCCAGGTGTGAGGGTACCTTGCAGAGATAGAGCCTGTAGCTCTCAGTCACACTGACCAAACATTTGTCACCTGCCAGGCGCTGTGCCCAGTGCTGTCCCTGCTTCAAGTGCCCCTGGGGTCCACACCTGACCCTGGGCAGTAGGTGCAGAAACACGCTCAGGTGAGGGGCTGGTCTGAGTTGCCTGGTGAGCCCTGTCTCAGGCGAGAGCCAGGGCTGCTCCTCTGTGCACCACATCTGGGACACAGCAGCCCTGTTGGTCCCAGTCCCATCTGTGCACTTGGGGACCTTGCTGCACTGTACCCTGAATGCACCACTTCGTGGCCTTAGCAGGTCACTTCATATCAGCAGAACCCCATTTCCTCACCAGTCAAAGGGGGGCAGTGCTAGGGGTTCATCACACAGGCGGTTGTGAAGAGCTATGGGGCCAGCCGTTCACTATGGGTGCAGAACTCACCTCACAAGGACGCCTGCTCAACCTGGTGGCCAGGGCCTGGGCCAGGTGAGGGCCAGAACACACCCTGGGGCACCGGCCACCCCAGCTCTGCTGTCTCTGGATCCTTTATGAGCTGTGGCGAATGAGGAAGAGACAATCCTGGGCCTGGCCTCCTCGTGCCCGTCAGTCCCCTTCCCCTCGGGGTCCCCTCTCCTTAGCTAGCTCTGCAACTGCCCCACAGCTACTACACCTGAGTGTCTGTCCCCGGCCTCCTGTCCTGGAACATTTTCTCAGTACCTGCCCCGGGGAGGAGCAATCTTAGCAGCTTCCAGGCTGGGTGGGGCCTAGGTGGTGGGAGGTTCCCCCCAGGAACACCCCGTGGCAAAGCCAAGGTCAGCATCCAGGAGGCTCGGGACGACCTTGCAGGCCCATTCACCCCGTGCCTGTGTGGGGAAGCCCACCCACAGCCACCCCTTCTTGTTCCAGCCTCAGTGCACTTCTCAAATATTTGCTTTCCTGGACACTGGCTGAACGAGGCCGGGAGGGAAGGGCATTTGTGCAGTTCCCAAAGCAGCCTGAGTCCTTTCTTCAGCTGGACTCAGCCTGGGATGGCCAGCTCCACCCCACCCTGGGGCTGCAGCCAAGCAGAGCTCCTCCGAGGCCTTGGGGCCTGAGTCTCTGCCTTCTCTTCCCTTGGGAAAAGCCCCCCCACCCTGTGCCCATCCTTTCTACCGGGGCTCCCCTTCAAATGCAAGGCCGTTCCAGTGCCCTCAGCCCAGTGCCCAGCTCCCTCCAGGCCCCGAGTCAGTGGGAAGAGCGCGTTAGCCAGAAAAGCCCCTTAATCAGACTGGACAACTCGGTCGCCAGGAGCCCGACCTCCCTACTGGGAAACCCCTCCCAGGGAGAAGCCCTGGGCCAGGCTGGGATAAAGGCCACACTGTTTCCCCCGGAGGGGAGGGAGCTGGGGGTGGAGAAAGGTGGCTCTGTTGCCCACACAAGGCCCCATTCAGCCCCAAGGCCTGGTTGTCCCGGGCAGGCTGGCCAGGCCCTGCAGCAGCCTCGGCCTCCCCGGGCCTGGGAGGCACTGCTGCTGGCCTGAGATGGTTGGCCGGCCGGCTGCCGCTTCCGGGGCCCCCATCAGCCTGGCTGCTGAGCCCTACCAGCTCCGCTAGAGCCTGTGCCCCAAAGGTGGACAGCAGGTAGGCATGAGCCCACCATCCTAGGTGTGTCTGGGGATGTGGAGAGCCCAGGACACGGAGCTGCCACATGCTGCTTCCATCTTCCTGAGGGAAGACAAGGCAGTGGTCACTGACTGAACATCAGGACCGACTTCCTGACCACCAGGCCTCCCTCATGCCCAATGCTCTGTCGTCCCAGAGAGTACAGGAGCCTCCTGTTCCCTGGGCCACAGCCACTCTCAGAAACTGCCCCAAAGCCTGGCAGCACATGCCTGCAATCCCAGGTCTCAGCAGGCTGAGGCAGGACATTCACCATGAGTTTGAAACCAGCCTGACATAGCAAGACTCTCTCAAAACAAGCAAACAAAAAAAAGCTTCCCCAAGTCTGGATAGCATGTGGGGAGCCCAGCACACTGCATGGGCCTGCAGCACTGCTCAGAAACATCTCACTTCCTCTCTTCCTTTCCTGGCAGAGCTCCTACCCCATCTGGGAGGACTTCAACTCCAAAGCCACAAAGCTACATTCCCAGTTGAGGTGAGGCTGTGCGGGGTGCCTCTGGGGAAGGGTGGGCAGGGGAGGACCCCTCGCCCACTGACTAGCTCCCCAACTGCATCTCCCCAGGACCACTGTGCTGGCTGCTGTGGCCTTCCTTGATGCCTTCCAGAAAGTGGCTGACATGGCCACCAACACCCGAGGTAGGCAGAGGCGCAGCTGGCTGGAGATGTCCGTGTTGGGCCAGCAGGGGATAGGCAGAATGGGGCGTGGGCCAGAAAAGGGGGTTTCTACTCCCTAGTGGAGGGGGCTACTTGTGGAGGCATGCCAGCAGGAGGGGCGAGCAGTGGCAGGGATGTCATGGGGTGGGGGCTCTTTTCTGTGCTGTGCAGCTCAGGTGACTTCCTATGTGGTGAGTCTCCGGCCTTTTCTCACTCATCCCAGGATCCTGGGGACCTGGGCTTCTGGTTCTTGGAGTGGTGCGAACACCTGGCAGGTGCACACAGGCGCCTCTGTACCACATCTGGGTGGCCTGGAGGGGCTCCCACAGGATTGCTGGGTATTTTCCTGCCTACTCCTTGGATAGCCCTTGGTGCCAGCCACTCCTGGCCAGCAGGGCATGTGGCTGAAGGAGGCTGGGATGACCAGGCACTGCTGCTGGTGTCCCTGCTCAGGGCCCTGCAGGTTTGCCAGGTGGTGGCACTTATGATGGACCGAGGTCTTTGCAAGCCAGCCTGCCCCCTCGTGGTCACATTGGGGACTGCAAATGCCCGGGGCCCAAGCCCACGCTGTGCACTTACCTACCTCACCAGGGGCCACACGGGACATCGGCTCAGCGCTCACACGTATGTGCATGCGCCACCGCAGCATCGAGACCAAGCTGCGGCAGTTCACCAAGTGAGTAGACAGGGTGAGCAGGGGGGGGTGCTGTGCCCTGAGACCCTCTTTCGCAGCCTGACCCAAGTCCCACCCACAGCGCCCTATTGGAGAGCCTCATCAACCCGCTACAGGAGCGCATCGAGGACTGGAAAAAGTCAGCAAACCAGCTGGACAAGGACCATGCAAAAGGTAGGACAGGCCGCGCCAGCTCTCCACCCACCCCCAGGAACTCTGTTATAGCCTCTTTGCCTTTGCTATTTTTGTTTTTGAGATGGTTTCTTGCCTTGAACTCACTGTGTAGCCCAGGCAGGCCTCAAACTCAGCCTTCTGTGTGCTGGGATTATGGTGTGCACCACCTCACCCAGCCTTATAATTTCTTTTTACTCCCTGCACAGAGTACAAGCGAGCCCGGCATGAGATCAAGAAGAAGTCGTCAGACACGCTGAAGCTGCAGAAGAAGGCAAGAAAAGGTAGAGCCCAGAGCACCCCTGAGGCCCAGCCCTGTGGGCCCCACTCCGGAGCTTCCCCCTTCCCCGCTGCCTGTGGGCACCTCCAGGACATCATCCTGACCCTCAGCCTGCCGGGTGGGACAGAGGGAGCCACCCTGCACCCCAGACCAGCCCAGGCTCCCTCGGGGAGGCTGCAGGAGACCCCAGGTCCCGTCCCACCCCAGGAGTGGCGCTGTCCATCCGGCTGTCTTTCACACATTCTTTCTTTCTCTGTCTCTCTTCCTCTCCTCCTCCCACACCCTTCCTGTGTAGAGCTACTTGGTAAGTCAAATGTCCGTCCCTCCAGCTGTTCCTCCTGTCCTTGTCGCCTTTGTCTGTCTTTCCCCAGCTCAGGGCCATTGGAAGGAACCTCTCCAGGCCAAGGAGGAGCAAGGAAGGCTGTCTGTGCACCGAGGGAGGGGCCTGGGGCACCGTCCCCCAGGGCTCCTGGGGTCCCCGGCCAGGGCCGAGTCCCAGGCCAGTGCTGGGTCAGTCTGCCAGGCCAGGAGGGGTTGGCTGGCTGGCCCGGGCGGGATGGGGCCTGTCCCCACCGACCACCAGCTCCTTCCTGTACTCAGGCTTCACTCGCCGCCTTCCACATCATCCTCTTGCCTCTCTCTGTCTCTCTCGCTGCTTCTCTGTGTCGCTGTGATGTCCTTGTGCATCGCTCCCTGAGCCCAGTGGGCCCCACAGAAACCTGCCTCGTCCCCATACCCTTGGCCTGGCCCTGTACCCTCCTGAGCCCTGCTCCTCCCAGGGCCTGGCCTGCAGCTGAGCCCCTACCCTTCCCTACTTTGCCCTGTGCCCATGAGTCGAGGGGTGCCATCCCAGGACAGTGAGGGTGTCCTGGGCAGTGGAGACCTCCATGGCCACCCCAGATCCCGTGGCTTTGCAGCACTGTTGTCTTTCCTGTGCGCGTTTCTGTCTGTCTGTCTTCTCTGCCTGCTCTGGTGGGACCAGCCCCTCCACTAGCCCCACAGTCCACTTCCCCAGTCCCTCGGTTCTCATGGCAGTGCCCAGCCCCGTGGCCAGGGATGCCACCGTGGGGCCGGCGCCTTGGGTGCAGCAGACCAGGCCGGAGTCCCCAGCACAGCATCTCCTCCACACCCTCAGGGAAAGGAGACCTGCAGCCCCAGCTGGACAGTGCCCTGCAGGACGTCAACGACATGTACCTGCTGCTGGAGGAGACGGAGAAGCAGGCGGTGCGCCGCGCCCTGATCGAGGAGCGAGGCCGCTTCTGCACCTTCATCACCTTCCTGCAGCCTGTGGTGGTGCGTCCCCAGGGACTCAGGCCCAAGGGGTGGGCAGGCCCAGGATGGACCTCTTGACCTCCAGGACGTTGTCCACGATCCCTGACTAGCTGTGTCCAGGGCCCCGTGCTTCTGGCCCAAAATGAGGTCTCCCAACTCTTCATGCCCCACTGTGGTGTGGACGGGTGATCTCGCCAGCCCCGGGGCCGCTGTTGGAGGGCAGGGTAAGGGGGACGCGTGAGCAGGTGGGGCAGCAGATGGGTGACAGGGCCATCAGGTCTTCCTGGCTGCTTCCTCAGAACGGCGAGCTGACCATGCTGGGCGAGATCACCCACCTGCAAGGCATCATTGACGACCTGGTGGTGCTCACCGCAGACCCCCACAAGCTGCCTCCCGCCAGTGAGCAGGTGCGGTGAGCCCTGGGGCCAAGGCCAGGGAGGGGGTGGCCCTGCCCTCATCTGGAGTCAGCAGAGGAGAGAGGGGAGGCACATGGGACAAGAGATCAGACACCTTCCAGCAGCCCTATGTGGGTATCCGGGAGCACCTGCCCAGGTGAGGGGTAACTGGCCTGGGCCCAGCAGAGGTCTCAGACAGAGGGCAGCTGGGTGGAAATCCCAGATGAGATTCCTGGGGCCTGGCCCTTCCACACCTGGTGATGCCTGGCTGCTCCCCACACCCACTTCCTGTGTGCCCAGCACCTTGCTGAGCCCCCTGTATGGGGGGGCTATGAAGGGGCTTCAGACGAAAACAGTTGCTCCAGTTCACAGGAGAAAATGGAGACTCGGGGAATCAATGATCTGAGCCCCCATGCTCTGCCCCTCTGCCCATGACCCCACATGCTCTGCTGCACCCGCCTCTCCGTGTACCCCATCTGGTCTGGGCTGCGTGAGCTAAAAGGGCTCAGAGAAGCCCGAGGACCCTGCCGTGTGCGGGGAGCGTGTGTGTGCCCGCTTCTCAGCCAGGAAGGAGCTTAGCTCAGCGGAAGGCTGGGGGACAGGCTGGGCATTCTTGAGGTGGGCGAACAGAGGGCAGCCAGCCTCACCAGCTCGCTGAGGGACCCCAAAAAGCCAGAAAGCTCTCTGCAGGTTCTAAGCTACTGCTAGCAGATGACCATGTCTGTGTCCCTGTGCAGGTGATCAAAGACCTCAAGGGCTCAGACTACAGCTGGTCCTACCAGACCCCACCTTCATCACCCAGCAGCTCCAGCTCCCGGAAGTCCAGCATGTGCAGGTCGGTGAGGGGAGGCCTGACGGGGGGTGCAGGTGACCCCAGGAGGAAATAGGCCAACACCCAGCCAAGCCGCGTCAGGACCACTTCTGGTCCCAGAGTTCATACAACTTCACAGCACCCAGGGAGGTTTCAGGTGGGCAGGGAAATCCTGCCCCAGTGCCCGTCACAGGAGTGCTGCTGGAGCAGGAGTTTGTTGGTGGAAGCAGGGAACAGTCACTTCAGTCACGGAGCATTAACTGGCCACCAAGCACACATTTTCTTCTTTGACGCCTAACACCACCGTCAGGCATAGTGTTGTCTCCATGTCACAGAACAGGAAGTGAGGCCGAAAGTCCCAGCGTAGAACGCTGGACTCTTCCAGGCCCAGAACTGTGTAGGGTCATGTGGGGAACTGAGCTCAGGGAAGGTCTCGGGAACTGGTGCTGAGGCCACAAAGTAATGACCCCTCCAGTCACTGCCTCCTGGAGCTGGAGCCCAGGCAGCCACCACAGCCTCCGGCCCTGGCCTAGATGGCCGCCGAGGCCTCACAGGGCAGCAAAAGGTGCAGGAGCCCATCAGCCACCAGGCTGGCTCAGGATGGGGCACCTACCTCACAGTGGCACTTCAGCCTGATTTGGAGGAGACATTTATGAGTCAGAGGGCAGCAGGGAGGACCCTCTAGCTGGCCTTAGGAGAGACCAGGCCCAGTGGTCACATCATTCCTGGGGCTGGCGGAGCCTCTTGCACCCCTGAGTGGGAGCTAGCCCAAGATAGTGTTGATTTCAGGGTGACCCATGGCAAAAGATGGGCCAAGAGTTCCAGGGTCACAGACAGGAGGAAGGCTGGCAACACTGCCAGGAAACTGCCACGGCTGACGTGGCTGTGCAGAGGGTACGGGCCGTGGAGCGCTCTGCAGTCTGCAGGGGAGGAAGTGAGGAGGGGGAGGGTGATGAGTTCAGGCCCTGCCCAGGGCCCTCTCTAAGCCCAGAGCTAGATGCCCACCACGGCCTGGCAGACTTTGAGAAGGCAGTTTGGAAATAACCATACTTGTGTCAGTTGATTTGCATCGTCTGATGCCCCATTGTTAACGTAAGGACCAGTGCTCTGGTGGCAAAGGAGGAGGCAGAGTGCCTCATCGGGGTGTGCCCTGCCAGTGGGTCCCGGCCCCAGGGCTTGAAGGACATGGCTGGGTGTCCCCTGCTCCTCACCATCCCAGAGCCCACCTCCTCTGTGGTCCCTGGTTCTCAGGACCTCGTAGTCTGACATTCTCTTTTCCTTCCTTTGCCCCACACCTGTCTCCCACCCTCGTCTGTCACCCTTCCCCACACACACACCCCTGTGTCTCCCTGTCTGGCCGCTGTGCCCTCCTCCTTCACTCCCTCAGTGCCCCCAGCAGCAGTAGCAGTGCCAAGGGTGGCGGAGCCCCGTGGCCTGGGGGTGGCCAAACATACTCACCCGGTTCCACCTGTCGCTACCGCAGCCTGGCGCAGCCAGTCACCGCCGCCACCCGCCTCTCCAGCGTCTCCTCCCACGACTCTGGCTTCGTCTCCCAGGATGCCACCTACTCCAAGCCCCCCTCTCCCATGCCTTCAGACATCACCAGCCAGGTGAGGGGACATCCCGAGGACCTCATGGGGTGGGTGCAACAGCCTCATGCTTCACACGCGGGAGCCCTAGGGCCATTGAGCCTGGTCCCGTGTTGATATCAATTTCCATCTCTTTGCCTTTTTTTTCCCCCTGAGACAGGGTATCCCTCTGTAATTCAGTCTGGCTTTGAACTCACTATGTAGCCGAGACTGGTCTCAAACTCACAGCGATCCTCCTGCCTCAGCGTCCAGAGTGCTGAGATGACAGGCATGAGTCACCAACCACACTTGGCAGTCTCCCTGCCTTTAGACTCACTATGTTACTGTGTTTTAAACGAGTCTTGTAACCAGCATATGTCTGGATTTCCTGGTTTCATCCAAGCTAATGATACTGTGTCTATCTTGTGCACATGCAGGGTGTGTGTGTGTGTGTGTGTATACTAGGGATAGAACCCAAGGCCCCACATGTGCCGGACAGACATCCCCCTCTGTCCTCGGCCCCAGCAATTGTCTTTGTATTCCACTCTCATTCTATTACTAGGCTTCTAATTAAATGTATGTCACACGGTCTCATTCTTTCTGTCTCTAATTCATATTCTTAATCTCCTTATTTCTCTGTACTACATTCAGGCTAAACTGTCTTCTGGTCTACTTGTTCTCTAGTTTGCCACTTGACTTACCCACGAGGGTTTTTTCCTTTTAACTTCTTAATCTGAGGTCATTTTAGACTTAGAGCACAGTCTTAAGGAGAGTTCCAAGACCCCAGATAGCCTCCTATAGCCGCCTACAGTGTTGGCTTCTCAAAACCAGGAAATTAGTCCCAGCATAGCACGAGTTACTGATGCAGACTTGCTCTGCTTGCTCGGGGAACCTGTGCAAAATCCTGCGTCACACAGAGCTCCTACTCCTCCCACTCCGCCCAAGAGTGTCGTAGTGTGTCTCGGCCGACGCTGGCCACATTCTTACCATCTAGAAGGATGGGCTGGTCATTTTGCAGCATCGCAGAAGTGGCACTGTGCCCTGCTGACATCACAGGCATGTGCCAGGTCTTATCCCTGCTGGTACAGTGATCCTTGGCACGGTGGTATCTGCCAGACTGCCCCTCACTCGGTAGGACCCTAAGTTTCCCTTTTGTCATTAATCACATATCTTGAGGGAGAAGCTTTGAAACTCCAAATACCCTGTTCTCCATCGGACTTTCCTCTCACTTTAGTGCCCATTAGTGACCCTGGCCTGTGACATTAGTGGTCTGTCTATCTCTGTTGTTCCCCCTGCACTTATGAAGCAGAATTCTGCTGTAAAAATACCTCTCCTCCCTCACTTATTCATATAGTCAATTACTTATTTATACCAATATGGGCTCAAAAATATTTCCTTTATTCCACGAGGTATGACCTGTTACCACTGCTCTCTTGAGATCTTTATTGATGTACCCCGTACTCGCGGAGAGGTGAATCTGAGGCAGGGCACAGCTCCATGCTCACACAAATGCCACCCGTGTCACCAGCACAAGACGCAGTCTTGTTCCCCAAGACCCGCAGTCTCCATCTCTGCCCTCCCCAGGGATGACCACTGAGCTGGCTCAGCACTTGTGGCTTTCTTGCTTTTATCTCAGTCCAAATCTTTTGTATATGAGTGCATTCACTGCATCCATACCCATGGAATCACACAGTAGGTATCCAGGATGTCTGGCTTCTTCTCCTCAGCATTGTGTTCCGAGTCCCTGTTTTATGTGGCCCTGTGTATCACTGTCACATGCATAGCTATCTGTTGTATGGACATGTAGTTGACCCAGCCCTTCTCCATGTGATGGCAGTTTGGATAGTTTGTGGTTTGGTGGCTTGTGAAAGTCCTAGCTTATCTGAGTCCTACAGCAGGGTTGCAGAGTCCCAGGAGTGCACGCGGTTGGGTATAGGTCCTACCGGACAGCTTTCCAAAGTGACTGCACCTGGGCCGGGGCAGAGCTCAGCAGTACTGCGCATGCCTGGTAAGCACAAGGACCTGAGTTTGGTTCCTGACCTCAGAAAACAAACAGACTAAAGTGACCGCACCAGTTCCTTCTGACGGCAAGATTAGCACAGTCTCTCTTGATGCCACCTGCTCAGCAGGCCTCGATGTTTTGTCTCTGGCATCAGCCAGCCTGGTGCACGTCCAAGAGCAGCACCCTGCAGTTTGTATCTGCATAGCCCTGATGTAATGAGAGGCAATGCCTTTTTATGCTTGTGAGTCCGTTAGAATGTCTTCCACAGAGGTCCTGGTCCATCTTTTGTTCAATGTTTTCTCGGAAACTGTGTTCTTAGTGACCCGTGGGACTCTCCACACACTGCAGATCCAAGACCTTCACCAGGTATCTCCTCTGATGGGATCTTCTCATGACTAGGTTTGTCCCTGACAGTACGTAAATTGTTTATGCTTTTACTGTCCTGCTTGAAATATTTTTTCATATACCCAGATCCTAAAGATATTCTCCTTTAGAAAGCCATTTTTAAAAAACTTTTTAATGTTTTTTTATTTAGCTCAGCAGCCCATCTGGAATTGATTGATTGTGGGTGGTGTGAAGCAGGGGTAGGTCTGTGTGGGTTCCTGGTTCACCTAGAACTATCTACTGAAAAGACATCTGTCACAGCTTCTTTGACCTGCTGTAACAAAGTGCCATGAACAGCAGAAATGTGTTTCTCACAGTTCCAAAGACTCCGAAGGCCAGGATCAGTGCCCCAGCAGATTTAGTGTCTGGTGAGGGACTGTTTAGGGTTCCCAGGGGCCCGTCTTGCTGTTCCCTCATGTGGTAGAAGGGGCGGACTAGCTGGGTCCACCTCACCCACGAGGGCCCCAGGTCCATCTGTGACGGCTCTACTCTCGAGATCTCTCACATCCCAAGACCTGACCTCGGGAAACCATTGTCGGGCATCAGGGTATCAGGGTGTAAATTCTGAGGGACACAAGGGCCCAGGCCACATTTCACTGGGATCAGTTCTGGGGCATGGCCCTCCTGTCGAGCTGGCTAACAGCTCTGCTCTGTGCCAGACCCACCGCTCCATGATCGAGACTTAACAGGAAATCTTGACATCTGCTAATCAAAGCCTGCAACTTCAGTGTTCCCCAAAATCACCTTTCGCACATTTGGCCTCTTCTATTTCCTTACAGATTTTAAGATTACTTTGTCAGTCTCCCCCAAAACAACAACAAAAAAAACACTTCCTGGGATTTTGCATATTTTTCCATTTATTTAGGCGTTCAATTCTCTCAATCATGTTTCGTAGTTTTTATATAAAGTCCTTGCATATCACTGTTTTTTCCAGGTACTTAATATTTGTTGTTATTATAAATTACATGTTTGTTAGCTTCTGGTTTTTAGAAATACAATTAAATTTTCTTTTTTGGTTGTCCAGGCTGGCCTTGAACTCACAGCAATCCTCCTGCCTCAGCCTCCTGAGTGCTGGGATTTCAGGTGTACACCACCGCTCCCACTTTACAATTGAATTTTTTTTCTGGTGTTATATCCAGTAATTCTCTTAAAGCTCACTAATTTTGATAATTTGTAGTTTGTTTTTAATATTCATGTAATTGCAAGTAATGATTGTCTTATTTCTTCCTTTCTAGTCCTTTCGCCATTTATATTCTTTTTTTTTTGCTTCACTGCACTGGCCCGGACTTCTAGGGCTGAATAGAAGTATGTCAGTATTTGTGCACATAGTCTCAGATTAGGAATATTCTTTTCCACTCCTCATGCTTCAGAGTTTTTTTGGGTATTTTGGTTTTTCTTTATTCATTCTTAGGTTTTGTTTGTTTGTTTGTTTTTGAGACAGGGTCTCACATTGTAGTTCAGTCTGGTCCTGAACTCAGCAATGCTCCTGCCTCTGCCTCCCGAGTGCTGGCATTACAGGCCTGAGCCACCACGCCTGGCACTGTGCTATGTGGTTACAGGGGATCAAACTCGGGACCTTGTGCTTGCGAGCCGGGCGCCAGAACCACGGAGCTAAATCCCCAGCCTTGCGTTTTGGCTTTTTAAAGGGGTTCAGTGTTTGGTTTTTATGAATGGATTTTGAACCGTTCCATTTACTTTCCCAATTTTTGTCCTTTGAGTTTTTTCATTTTAAAGTCGTGCCGCCGCAATGCAGAGCACTGTTTCCCCTGAGTCCACCCGGACACTTTGTTCCTTCTGGTTCTGGTGATCTTGTTACTGACTCTGATGGTTCCCACGCTGCCAGAAGAATCCAACAGAACCACCTTGGCGCAGAAACAGGAATGGGTTCTCTGCTCTCACTGTGGGGGACAGGACCCCAGCTGACCCAAGGGACAGAGGCGCACAGCTCTTCCCCTCCGTGGGGTAGGCAGGGACCGGTCTCTTGATGTCATTGAGCTTAGAAGTGACACATATCGCATTACCATCTGTGTCTCCACCTCAAGGTGTAATTGTCACTGTGCTAATATGGCGAAGGTAACTGTGAGTTACTTCGGGGAGGCTTCCACACATGCATCTGTCCCGTGCCACTTGGAATGTGCCCTTACCTGGGAAAGTTCCTCCATGGGTTTTGGGGTGAGGCGGATCACCTGCCTCTGTGGGTTGGATTTTGCTGGTTGTGGCTCTGGCTTCTGGGGACCACACAATCTGAAGGCTGAGCTGATTCACCGCCCTCTGCTCCCCCAGTGTGTTACCCAATCATAGCCTTGAGGGCAGTGCACTATTCAAGTCCGGTAACCCCACAAGCTCAAGGGCTGCCTTGCCACCTCAGTCTGAGCGATCACCATCTGTAGGAAACCCCCAGGTGGAAGTTGGGTGATGTGCAAACTGGGCGGCAGCCAGGCCGTAGCCGAGTGAGCATTCCTGTAGGCTCCATCTGAGCATCCACCCTAGAAACCCAGCCCCAGGCCCTGCTCCTACCTTTGACTCTCCCTCCTCTGTCCACTGTGTGGAGTGGGAGGACCAGAAGGGCACCTGGTCCCCGACTGGGCAGCCCCCACTCCCACCCAGGCCCTAAACAGGGCCCCTCACCCCGTCTCCAAGTCCACAGCCGCCGCAGCGCTCTGGCAGCCCCTGCTGTGCTGTCTTCCTCCTACTCTTCTGCCGCCTGGGTAGCCTCCTGCCTCGTGGCTGTCCGTGTGTGGCTCCAGCCTAGCAGCTGCAGTGCTTGACCACATGGCAGACTCCACGTGCCTCGTCAGCAGCGAACGGCAGCGTTAGAATGTGCAGTTCCGGGGCTGGGCTGTTGGCTGGGCAGTGCCCACTGTGGCACCCTGGCCACCGCATTTTTCCACACGGCTGTTGATGGCCATGGCTGTGCCAGGCATGTGCATGCCAGTGCTGTGACCATGTCTGTTCTCTCCTCTCCTCCCTGCCACCCACCGGCCCTGTCGCAAACACCTGCTCGCCTCTGCATGGCAGAAGTCCTCCAGCTCGGCGTCCTCCGAGGCTTCGGAAACCTGCCAGTCTGTGAGCGAGTGCAGCTCCCCGACCTCGGTCAGTGCCCCTGCTCCCAGGACTGTCTCCGGATGTCCACCCTGTGCCCTCCAACCTGAGGCTGTCACCGCAGGGAAGGGCCAGGTTCAGCCAGAGGGCTGAGTGCACAGGGCGCCTGTCTGCACCAGAGGAGCTGCCTGCCCCACCCACTGCCACTTCCCTGCTGACCTGACCTGGGCCTGATGGGTTGGCAGGGGTCACATCCTCCATAACTGCCAGCCCAAGTCCCCTTGTACTCCTGGACACACTTGGCCACGAGCCCTAAAGCCAAGGGTCCTCCTGACCTGCCCTCCATACCTCACAGGACTGGACCAAGGCTGGCCCCCACGAACAGCCCTCGGGCACCACCCTGCAACGCAGGAAGGACCGCGTGGAGCTCCTCCGAGAGGCAGAGCCGGGGCCTGCTAGCATAGGCCCCCTGGGCCCCAGTGGAGAGGAGGCACCGCGACCCCGGATGTCCCCAGCCAGCATTGCGGCCAAGGTAGGCAGCCAGCTCCCAGGTAACCTGCCCAGGCCCCCGTTGCTCCAAGGTCAGTACCAGGGATAAGTCTGACTGAGGAGGTCTGAGGGGAGCCTCAGTGTGCATTCTGTCACCCCAGCATGGCGAGGAGGTATCCCCTGCAGCCAGCGACCTGGCCATGGTGCTGACCCGCGGCCTGAGCCTGGAGCACCAGAAGAGCAGCCGGGACTCGCTGCAGTACTCCAGCGGCTACAGCACACAGACCACCACGCCCTCGTGCTCCGAAGACACCATCCCCTCCCAAGGTGGGCCCTGCAGTGCTGCCCTGCCATCTGTAGGAAACCTGTAGGGCCCTGGGCACCCCTCTCTGTGTCCCCCCGGGTGGTAGAAACTCAGGCAGCACCCAGACCCCAGGCCCACCTCATCCCATGTCCCTAGGCTCCGACTACGACTGCTACTCTGTGAACGGGGACGCGGACACCGAGGGCCCCCAGGACTTCGACAAGTCGTCCACCATCCCACGCAACAGCAACATTGCCCAGAACTACCGCCGCCTCATCCAGACCAAGCGCCCAGCCTCCACTGCTGGGCTGCCCACAGCCACAGGCCTGCCCTCGGGCGCACCCCCCGGCGTGGCCACCATCCGCCGCACGCCCTCCACCAAACCCACTGTGCGTCGCGCCCTGTCCAGCGCCGGCCCCATCCCCATCCGACCACCCATCGTCCCCGTGAAGACACCCACAGTGCCCGATTCCCCTGGCTACGTGGGGCCCACGCGGGCGGGCAGTGAGGAGTGTGTCTTCTACACAGACGAGGCTGCCTCACCCCTGGCCCAGGACCTCGCCAAGGCGTCCCCGAAAAGGCTGAGCCTGCCCAACACAGCCTGGGGCAGCCCATCCCCTGAGGCGGCCGGCTACCCCGGAGCAGGGACCAGGCTGGCTGCAGAGGACGAGGAGGAGCAGCAGCTGGCCGCCAACAGGCACAGCCTGGTGGAGAAGCTCGGGGAGCTGGTGGCCGGCGCCCATGCTCTTGGCGAGGGCCAGTTCCCTTTCCCCACCGCCCTGTCGGCCACCCCCACCGAGGAGACACCCACCCCACCCCCTGCTGCCACCAGTGACCCCCCAGCTGAAGACATGCTGGTGGCCATCCGGCGCGGGGTCCGGCTCCGCAGGACCATCACCAACGACAGGTCGGCACCCCGCATCTTATGATAGTGCCACCTTCCCCACCCTGCATGGCCCTGGTGCAAGCAGGTGGCCCTGGTCTGCGAGCAGCAGCCACTGAGAGTGAAGGTACAGCCAGAGGGCCGCACAGGGCTGAGGCAAAGCCACTTTACAGGAAGAGACCCCGGGCTGGGTCTCAGCGTTTAATGGCAGTGACTTTCACAAACCTCATGGGGACAGAGCCTGCAGGCCTGGGGCTGGTTTGGGAGCCAGTTTTATACTTTCCTTGCCTACTCCGGTCCTCTCTCCCTCACTGCAGGGCCTGGCCAGCCCCTCTCTTGCCATCCTGGCCCACCTGGCCTGGGGTCACGGTGCCCTGGCTCTTCCTTGAATGCTGAGCCCCTCCTCTCCCTGCCTGCACCCCTCCCCCCTCCCTTCTCCCTGCCTCTCCCAGGCCCCTCTCCCCTGGGGGACAGGGTGGCCGTGGGGGCCGGCGCAGGCAGCTGAAGTGTGTAATTGTAGTCGGGGTGAGGGGGCCAGGGAGGAATTGGGAGGCCCGGCCATGGGGAAGGGAGCCCAGGATCCAAGCAGAGTCTCGGGGAGGAAATGTGTTGGGGGCCCACGTAGGGGAAGCTGGGGGGCCTTCTTGGCCCCTCACCTGGGAGGAGGGCAGCAGGGGCAGTAGGGCAAGGGGTCCGGCTGCCCCTGGGGCCATCTGGCCAGTGCACAGGAGCTGTTTCAGGTGGCAGATTCTCACCGGAGCACACTGAGGCTTGCACTCTGGTGGCCCTTCAGAGCCATGGTCTCTGCCACTTTTGGGGTGGGCTGGAGCCATAGGAGATCGGGGGGGGGGTGGTATTTTATGAGTCTAATAAAATGGAGCTGACCCCTGACAAGGACTTTGTATGGGGCAAGCTGGTGGTACAGGGTGTGTGTCTTTGAGTGCCTGAAAGAGGGGGGGATCCCAGTGGCCTGGTGGGCCTGTGGCAGGAGGAGAAGGGCAGAAATGGCTCCCCAAAAGCTGGGAAAGGTGTATGGCCCTCCAGTGTAGCCATAAGGGCAGAGAGGGCAGAGCTGGGGCCACTTGTGGGCCCGGCTGCTGCACAAGAGTGAGCTTCAGGCCTGCAGCGGGGAGGAGTCTGGGAGTTTGGCTTTGACTCTCTGTCACCAGAGGAGATGCTGTCCCGGGATAGTCCCCATGCAGGCCTGGGCCTGGGCCAGCAGTGGGGCCGGGTTGAGGAGCAGGACATCCTCCTCTGAGCAGGTAAAAGCACGTGCGCCTAGGGCAAGTGGAGGGATTCCAGGCAGTCCTTGGGTCAGTGGGGAGAGCAGCAGGGCCCAGGGGTGGCATCTCCCTGGGGGATGGGAGAGCAACTCGCCTCATTCTGGACAGAGTGGAGTCAAGGCTGCCCGTGCTTGTGCTCTGGGCATTGTACAGGGTGCCATGTAGGCCTGGGGACCCAGGATGCCCCTGTGCACACGCAGTCCCCACAGGGCCCCCGAGGACTGCTAGATCCCGGTCTGTGCAGGTCTGGGAACTGCATAGCTGAGCTCCTTCCCTCCAGCTGGACAGACCGGGCCGCAGGATGGGGACCAGTGGGGGGCGCTGTGGGGTTTAATTTCTGCTGCACTTACCCCCAGACCTTCCCTGGGCAGCTAGTGGAAAAGGATACAGGATGTGTGAGCGGACAGTGTGAGCGATGGCGGGATGGGCAGGCGTGACCTCTGCATCAGGACCAGGCTTCACAGGATGGGCACCTCGCCAGGGCCAGGGGAGAAGGGCGGCTGAGGGCTTCGGGGGACAGAGCCCCCCACTCTGCCGTCTCCTCCTCTCCGAGCCCCCAGCTGTACATATTCCATCCCCTCGTGTGTCCCCTGACTGTCCCTGCCACCTCCCTGTCACTTACGACCACCTCGTAGGCTACCCCTCGGGATCCGAGCCCACCATCCCACATCACAAACTTTGGTTTGGGGGGCTTCTTTACATTCGTTATATTTTTCATTTTGTACAAAGAAATATTCTTTTCAAAAGCGTCTTTTGACTGAAGTAACTTTTCTGGTGCTGTTGTTAACTTGTTCCTTTTTTTAATTTATTTTCCCACCCAGCTCCCACTCTCCCTTCCCTGCCCGTACCCGACTCCCCACACCCTTCCATCCCTTCTGAACCATTGTGTTTCTTTTCTTTCTGTCAGTTTTTGGATAAATTCTCTCCTCCTCACTCTCTTCACTCCATCCTCCCCTTGATTTAAATAGTCACCGCTACAAGTAACAAATGCACTGTGAAGATTCCAGTATTAATAAAGTCGTACTGTAATTAACACCCCTGCCTCTGCTGACTTCCCTGTCCCCTTCTTTCCCCTGCACCTTGGCCTTGGCCAGCCCGGGCGCAGGGCCTGTGAGGCAGGCAGGACTCCCTGGCACTGGGATAGGGGTGGCCAAGGCTTTGGCCTGGACCTGGAACTTGGAGGTGTTCCCACTCTGCCCCTTCAGGGGGCGCTCTGGGCAGCAGGAGTTGTGAGACAACAGCCACCCTCCTTGCCCTCACCCTGACCACCTAAAATGCCCCTCAGGCCTGCCAAAGTGCCACGGGTGAGGGCAGGGCTGGGATGCACTTGGTCCTCCAGTGCTCCTGAGTACCGCCTGTCCACTTAAATCCAGCACTGCCCCCAGCCCAGTAGCTCATCCCACTGCTTGCCCTTGGCCGGCCAAGTTCACCATCTCAGATGCAAAGCAAGCCAAACCAAACCGAACCGAAAAAGCAGGCGTTTAATAGAAAAAGTGACTAGAAGAGAATCCATTGTGGCAAGATGTGGCATTTGTCTCCGTCCTCCGCGCCACCTGGCTGGAAAGCCACCAGTCCTGGAGGCCCACGTGGTCCCTGCATCTCGGTGGCTGGCTCGAAGCACAGCGGTGGCTCTAGCGGCCTAGGAGACCAGCACCATCTGCAGCCGGGCGGAGGCCCAGCCGTTGCCCTTCCTGGGAGATGAGTCAGTTCGGAAGGCAGAAGCCAAGCCCAGCTCCGGCTCAGGGAGCTTCTCCAAACTTCTCCTGGGACTCAAGTGTTACCACAAAGGATCAAACACACAGGCTGCTCGGGCTTTGAGACGAGGCCCCGGAGCCGGGTAGGCAAGTGGAGGCGCCTAGGGCGGAGGAAACGAGTGGGCAGCTGCACACTGCCGCAAGGCCACCGGATGGTGGTGCTGACGACCTGACACCTCACAGTCCTCCCAGTTTAGGTCGGTGCTTTCTTTACCTGCAAAGGACAGAGAGGAAGAAAAGACAGCAGGAGACATGAAGACTAACCCCGCACAGTCAAGCCACTTTAAAAAAAAAAAAAAACATTACTGGAGTTTGAACCCAGGAAATGTTGAGTTACTACCTCCCAGGACTTTTTTAAAAAATTATTTATTTTTCCCAGTGCCAGGGATTGAACTCAGGACCTAACATTTGAAAGACAGGCATGGTGCGACTGAGCTAAATCCTCAGCTCCTCAACCCTTCCTAAATAAATATATACTTTTTAGTTTTAGTTTTTTGAGACAGGATCTTGCTTTGTAATGCAGGCTAGTCCCGAACTTAGCCTCAAACTCAGCAATCGCCCTGCCTCTACTTCCCGAGTGCTGGGATGACCAGCGTGAGCCACCACGCCTGGCACTGTGGTGTGTGGTACTGATTACTGGTAGGCATGAGCTACCACGCCTGGTTACTGGGGATCGAACCTGGGACCTTGCACTTGCAAGGCAGATGCCAGAACCCAGATGCCAGAACCGCTGAGCTAAATCCCTTAAATTTGATGTTACAATAGAGTCTTGCCTAGTTGCTGGGCTGCCTTTGCATTTGTGATCCTCCACCTCTCAAATAGTTGGGATTGTAGACATGTGCCATGGTACCTACACGCCATGCACTCTTCCCTCTTTGTACTGAGGGCCCATCTCGGCTTCCACAAGTGACCTGTCGCTCTGGAGAGCACAGTGTGCACCCAGAAGGGTGCCAACCTGGGACCAGCCCCTCCCGGCCCCACCCACTGGAGCTCCTTACAGCAAGAGCAGTACAGCAGCTCCATGACCCGGAAGCAGTTGTCCATCAGGGCTTTGGGCCTCACCAGCTTCAGGCTCAGGCCTGGGGTATAGAGGACAGACCGCACAGCTTTCACCTTGGGGCTGATCTCCACATCCTGCGAAGGAGGAAGCCATCAGGACCAGTGACGATGGGGGCCACACCACACAAGAGTTATAGCCAGACTTCCTGTGACTCAGAGCCTACTAGCCATATCTCTCCCCTCGGGCAAGTGGGATAGTGTCTAGATAGTGTCTCTAAAACCTCACAGGGATCCTCCTGCTAGGATTGTAGGTGTGCACCACCACACCGAGTTCTAGTTATTATTCTGTGACCGGGTCTCGCAAAATTATCCAGGTGGAACTCAAACTTGCTACTCTCCTGCCTTAGCCTCCCAAGTGCTGGGATTCTAGGCATGTGCTACTGCGTCTGGTCAATTTGTCCATTAAGCCTCCCAGTTTGAACACATTTATTATGGCTCCCTAGGAAAAGCCAAAAAGCATGAGCATGTGACCAGAAATCCCACTCCCCAGAGGGTACCCTCAGAGAACTGACTTGAAAACAAGGACTTAAACACATACTTATAAACCCAAGTTCACAGCAGCATTTTCCCACCAGCCAAAGGCTGGGCACAAGCCAAGGCAACCAGACAAATCAGAAGTGGCAGCTATACAGAGGGAATATTATTTGGCCATGAAAAAGGAAGGAATTTCTGAGACATGCTATGGCATGGGTAAACTTTTCTTTTTCAGTGCTGGGATCAAACGTGAGGCAAGCCTAATGGAAAAATTTTAAAAATATTTTCTCAGTATAGTAATCCAGAGCCTCCATTTCTGCAGAATGATGCAGGAGGATTACCAGTTTAAGGTCAGCCTAGAATGCAGGGATTTAGTGAGATCCTGCTTCAGATTTTAAAAGGATGGGTATGCGGCTATTGTGGAGGTCCCAGTATTGGAAAAAATTTTTTAAATATATATATATATTTACATTATATTAAATACATTGTATATATTTAAATATGAATTAAAATTATATTATATACATATATA
>PVIR01010097.1:0-24626 GCA_004026965.1 Petromus typicus
CAGGGAGATAAACAGTCTGCAGACACACCACCCAGGTGTGGCCCTGCCACCGTCGGCTTCACCCCACCTACTGAATCACACCTTCGAATGATACCTGCTTTCATTAGGCCTTCCAGGTGACCCTGATGCACATTAAACTGGGGTGCACCACTGGGGATGGCAAACCTATGACACATGCCGCAGAGGGTTGTTTGTGTTACTGAAAGCTCTAAAAGGTTTGCCATCACTGGACTGGACAGACGTAACCTCCACACAGGCCTCCTTTCAACACCCTTTTCAGAAATTGCCTGTGGAGCCATTTAAACTAGATTTTCACCTCCTTCCTCAGTGGTTCATGCTTTACTGCTGAAGAGGGGCCTTACTGTTCTGAAAAGTTCATGCTGAGTACTTTACAATGCTCATTAAATAGATACTTGGCTCTGCTAGTGAGCGCAGGCCATCCCTCAAGAGAGACAGGGCACTGTGGCAGTTAGCGTGTGGAGGACGGCCCCGTCAGTGCAGGTGATTCCACGCCCTCTGCTGAGATTGCCAGCTGAGACAAGCAACCCATGTTCCCTCCTTGAAAAGCAGTAACTTCAGTTATTAGGATAGGTTTAACACAAAGAAAGTATAGGACATTAGTAGTGGGAAGTTAATGATCTCCAGGGACAACATTAGTCAGGGTGAGGAGCCTTCGGAGGGACGCATAAGTCCCTGGGGTTATAAACACTACACGGTTAGTGGTCTACACACTATACAACTCTACAGGGAGGAAAGAGAATGAAAAAAAGAGAAGTAACAGACCTGTAGCAGTAGAAGAACCAGCTCTGACCTTAGGAAAGTAAAGCAGACAATAAGTTTCTCATTCTTACCCAAAATGATAGAAGTCCACTCCACTACTGGGCTTTCATTAAGTTTCCCCTATTTACTGAGCACCTCTCAAAGGCAGGGCACAGTGCTTGGTACTGAGGATGTAAGGAAGCAAAAACAGTGTCTTGTCCTCGGCTTCAGAGAGCTACAGGTTGCAGAAATAAACATGAACCAAAAGCAGACAAAAATAAACTTGCAATCACACAAAGTGCTATGAGATGCATACAGTGCAATGAAAGTTCCCATGAGGAAAGTTGACCTCGTCTGGGCTCCCTAGGAAAGTGGCACTGGGCTGAGACCTGACTGATGCAGCGGAGTGTACTCCCCAGTGCAGCCCCAAACAAAGGACGCTCAGCAGACAGGCGACTGCTAGGCAAGGGTGGAGGGTACGACAGAGAGGAAGAAGTCAAACCATGAGGGACCCAGAGTGCTGGCTAAGGTTTTGGTCCAACCAGATGCAGATGGAGAGGCTGACACAGAGGATGGAGACACTGTGAGGCCAGAGTGGACAGGCAAGGCCACACCGGGAGCTACTGGAGAGACACGAGGGAGAAACAAACCACAGCTTCTCTGGTGTGCTTCCCAATGTGGGGACAGCCGAGCATCATGGATCAGTATAGGGTGCTCTGCAGTTCAGGATCTGGATAAGTGTCTTTACAAGCACGATCAATAATACAGTTAATGCTGCCACAGGCCACCCAGTGGAAAAGGCAGGCTCATAAAACACTGCAGAGTGCCCTCTTCCATCTTTTTCACCTGACCCAGCACCATGCAATGTCTGGCTCTTCTCTACAATACAAATGACCATGAAAAGTAAACATTTTGAATAGATTCAGGACATCAAGGCAGCTGTGACAGCACTAGAGACACTCACCCAGGAAGACTTCTGGAACTGCTTCAGTAAGTGCTAAGCATGATGAGACTTACTGTGTTCAAAGCAAGAATGACAATGTGTCTGTAACTACAATAAAATGTTTTAAAACTTTAAATATTCATTGTATTTTATACATACACCACATTTTTTTTAGTTTTTTTGAGACAAGGTCTTGCTTTGTAGTTCAGGCTGGCCCTGAACTCACGATGTAGCCCAGGCGAGCCTAAAACTTGCAGCAATACTCCTTCCTCTGCCTCCTGAGAGCTGGGATTACATGTGTGAGCCACCATACCTGGCATCACAAATTATATTTCTTTTTTTTTTTTTTTTTTTTTTTAGTTTTTTTGAGACAGGGTCTCGCTTTGTGGTTCAGGCTTGCTCTGAGCTCAGCCTCAAACTCACATCACAGCAATCCTCCTGTCTCTACCTCCCGAGTGCTGAGATTACAGGCGTGAGCCACCATGCCCGGCACTGTGGTATGTGGTGCTGATTGCTGCTGAGCGTGAGTCTCCACGCCCAGTATTGTATGTGGTTGCCAGGGAATTGAACCTGGCCCTTGCGCTTGCAAGATAGGCACCGGAACCACTGAGTTAACTCCCTGGCCCCACAAATTATATTTCTGATATGCTAACAATTACTTAAGTGTCAGAAATAAGCACAGGCTGGATTTTAAAAAATAATTCTGGGTATTTGGCATAGTGGTACACACCGATAGTCCCTGCTACTTGGGAGGCTGAAGCATGAGGATCATGAGTTCAAAAACAGCCAGGACTAAAGACCCCTATTTGAAGCAACAACTACAACAAAATCACCATCGTAACAAAAACCCAAGTCTAAGACTGAAGATGCCCTGTATCAGTAGCAGCCTCATATTATAACTTGGAGGAACAGAATTTCTAAGCCCTAACAGCCAGCTTTCCCTCTTCAAGCTTTTCATCTGGGCAGGAGTGAGTAAGACAGAGATGACAGTAAAGCTCTGAGTAGAGTCAGGAGCATCTGAGCCTCTTCCATTGTCACCACAGCTTATGCTGTATGTCACCTCTAATTGCCTGGGACTGATCAAAATAAAAACTGGCCAGGCATGTTGGTACACAAGTATAATTCTAGCATGAAGAGGCTGAGACAGGAGGATCACAGTGAGTTTGAGGCCGGCCAGGCTACATGGTGAGACTATGTCTGAAAAAAAAATATGAAAAGCTCTACAGAACTACATTTGACAAAACTGTTAGCAATTTGCTAGGAAGTATGTTCCAAAGTGATAAGATTCAAGTTTCTAAAAAAAAGATTATGCAGAGTCACCCTGTAAAAATGTAGGTCAGGTCACTCCCTGCCTCTGCTCAAACTCCCCCTCATTTCTCAGAATCAGAAAGGATGAAATCTTCCAAAAGCATACAAAGGTCCCCCTTCCTCCTCCTCCTCTCTCTCTTCCTTGCTCGTTTCCAAACCAACTCATCCTTCCCTTTCTTCAAGGCCTGGCTTGAAGACCCCTTCTGCCAAAGTCTTCCTAACCAATCTTCTATCATTTCCAGCACTCCCCCCTATGCCTAACTAATGTCTTTCTCCACAGCGCTTTATGAGTGAGTGTGTATGTGTGTGCGCATACACGTGTGTGCTGCCACTTTTATTTTTGAGCCAAGAATTGAACCCGGCCCTTGTGCACACTAGGCACACACTCTATCACTACACCATACCTCCAGCACTTACCCTAGCCCTAGCACTTACCTTTTAACTCACTACTTTACTTTCACCTCTTTATTCTACCCTTGCCTTCCGCCCCCTAGGAAGAATGCTCCAGGAGATACAGGATACAGAGATAGAACAGCTCTGTTCACTACCATGTATCTAATGGTGAGGATACTCCTCGGCACCAAATGACGATGACCAATTTTTGTTAAATGAATAAATGAAATGTTCAATAAAAGGAAAAGAAAACATACAACATAAACTCAAACACGCCTCTACGTTTTACAATTAGTTCAGAGACCGAACAATGTGACAATGATGTTTTGTATAACTTGTAGACTAAGACTGATGGACAAGTACAAAAAATAAATCCTTGTTTGCAACCCAGAACTCACTGTTGAGTATGAGTTTTGATACATGTGAGAAGGAATATTCCTGCCAGGTGCAGTTGTGCAAGCCTGTGGTCCAAGCCTGCGGCATTCTGGAAGCCAAGGGAAGAGAAATTAAAGTTTGAAGCCATCGGGGTCTATACAGTGAGGCCCTATCTCAGAAAAAAAAAACAAAAAAACTGCCTGTCATAGAATAAAGCTGATGGGAGGGGTTGATGACCATTAAAACTGATAACCATAAAAATTTAGTATGTGTGTCCACACATTAAAATTGGTTCTGAGGCTAAAAGAGTTAATAAAACATAGGACATAAGGATAAAAAGACAAAAAAAGATATGAATTCACTATAAAATATTTCAAGATACATGTTAAGAATTTCTTTTAAAATCTATTACTGGAAGGCCAGGGCACAGCTCAGTGGTAGAATACTTGCCTAGAATACATGAGACCCTGCGTTCTAAGCTCAATAGAGACAAATAAAAATAAAGGCAAATGTTGATCTGAAGAAAGCAACCCCTCTACACTGTTGTAGGAATGTAAAGTCACACAAGCTAAATGGAAAACAGTCCGGCAGTTCTCTCAAAAAGTTAAACACGTAATTATTATATGTTCTGACAATTCAACTTCCACATTATACTATTCCAAAGAGAAATAAAAACATGTATCCACATAAAAACTTGTACATAAACATTTGTGTTACCTTTATCAGATGAGACAAAAGGTCAAAAAATAATCCAAATGTTCATCAACTAATGAATGTATAAATAAAATGTGGTCTATATCTACACCATGAAACATTATTTGGCAATAGAGTGAAATTCAGATAATATACTACAACAACGTGGAGGAACTGTGAAAACATACCAAGTGTAAGAAGCCAATGGTAAAAGGCCACATACATTATCAAGTTTATTTATACAGAATGTCCAGAACAGTTAAACCTACAGAGACAGATGAAACTTTTTGAGATGGTTGCCCAGGTTTTGGGAAAGGAAGGAAGATGTTTAGGGGAAATGCAGTGGTTGGCAATGGGGATGGAGTTGATTATGGATATAATGAAGACGTTCTAAAACTGACTGTGGTGATGCTCGCACAAACCTGTCAGAATATTAAAAAGCACCCACTTCAAATGGGTGAGCTGTATGGCATGTGGCAGGTGTCGGAAGCTTACCTCTCACAGATTCTGTAGCCTTCATTGACACTCACTGCTTTGTACTTCACATTGCCTTTGGTCCTCTCCAGTTCCCAACACCAGTCCTTAAGTGAGTCAAACATTACTGTGTGGTTCTTGGGATCAGTGGCTAACACTACAAAATTAGAAAGACAAAATCTCTTCATAAAACACTAGTATTTTAAGTGTGTGGAGTGCACTCTTAGGCTCCACTTTCCTTCACTAAATACACTTTTATCCAAGTGGAATAAATTTATTGCTTAATTCTCTGTTTCACATTTTTGGTCATTAATTCAAATTTATGATGGGAGCTTTCTTTTTTCCTTTCATTTGGCAGTACTGGGGACTGAACCCAGGTCTTTTGCACTGAGCAGCATCCCTATTCATTTTTAATTTTTTACTTTGACATAAAATAGAAGTGACTAAGTTGCCTAAGCAGATACTAAATTTGCCATCCTCTGTCTCAGCCTCCCAGAGCACTGGGATTACAGGCATGTACCACTCTGAGGCATTCTTTTTTATGCTGCAGAGCTTTTCATGTTTGGGTCCTTGCAAAAGGACTGTAAGGAGTGCTTTTGTTGTATGGAGCAGAATTATACCACATATTAGCACAGAATATATGTGGGAAGTCCTTTTGCAAGTCCCTGCAAAAGCTCCATTCTCAGTCATCTAACTATGAGATAACATATAAAACAAAAAGATTATGCAAAGCACTAAAAGACAGGCATGGCATGAAAGCTAAGGTAAAAAAATATTTTTAGCCCTAATCAATACACGCATATGATAACAGACTAACTTGAACAGCACCTCAGGTTTTTTTTTTTAATGTCCTAAACTGTGCATTTTATTCCATATCATTCATTATTCAATATTTACATAGTTATACATATATATATATATTTTTAGGTTTTTGAGACAGGGTCTCGCTTTGTAGTTCAGGCTGGCCCTGAGCTCAGCCTCCAACTCACATCACAGGAATCCTCCTGCCTCTGCCTCCCGAGTGCTGGGATTACAGGTGTGAGCCACCATGCCTGGCACTGTGGTATGTGCTACTGATCGCTGCTGGGCGTGATACACGACCAGTATTGTATGTGGTTACCGAGGATTGAACCCGGGTCCTTGCGCTTGCAAGACAGGCATTGGAACCACTGAACTCGGCCCACACAGCTATAATTTTTAAGAAATGTTTTTCTCTTCACCAATTTTATGTCAAAAAATATGGAACGCTTCACAAATTTGCGTGTCATCCTTGTGCAGGGGCCATGCTAATTTTCTCTGTATCACTCCAATTTTAGTATATGTGCTGCCGAAGCAAGCACACCTCACGTTTTTAAATGTATCCTTTCATTTGAAGAAATGTTGCCTGGTAGAGGATTGTTCAGACCAGGGATTTAGCTCAGGGCCACCGTGCCTGCCTCGCACAAGGTCCTGAATTCGATCTCCGGTACCAAGAAAATACATGCATACATACATACATACATATATACATAAATAAGAGGAATGTTTGGTGAGACAGTTGGTTACTGATAGCCAGTAGCAGATCAGATAGCCACAGTGAAGGCCACATCATGGAGACAGTGCAACTGTTCCCTAACCCAGCTCTAGCACTACCTGCAAGAACAAAATGACTGGAAATAATTGCTCTTGCAGCGCAGCTCATGTGTCCTTGATCTTCTCTATGGCCACCAATGCTTTCTAGGGACAACATCCCCAAAATAATCTTTGCACATCTAAGAAGCCAAGTCTTCCTGGAATCACAAAGTGTCTCACAGAACTATACCAACTACTCTCTTCAATAAAAGCAAATTATCACACAATTAATACCAAGATGTGCACGGTGATGCATACTGTAGTCTCATTTACTGGGGAGGTTGGGGCAGGAAAATTGAAGTATGAGATCAGCACAGGCACTGAAACAGGCTTTCAATAAGCTCAGCCAGCTCACCCTGGGTTCAATCCTCAGTATATGCAAATAAAATAATGACTGGGAATAATAAATGATTATACAGGTTGACAACCTACTCCTAAGATTGGAAATACTTCAAATCTGAATTTTTTTTTTTTTTAAGGTTTTCTGAGACAGGGTCTTGCTTTGTAGTTCTGGCCCTGAGCTCAGCCTCAAACTCACATCACAGCAATCCTCCTGCCTCTGCCTCCCGAGTGCTGGGATTACAGGCGTGAGCCACCACGCCCAGCACTGTGGTATGTGGTGCTGATTGCTGCTGGACATGAGTATCCACATCCAGTATCGTATATGGTTATTGGGGATCAAACCCAGGCCCTTGTGCTTGCAAGACAGGCACTGGAACCACTGAGCTAAAACTCTGGCCCTGAAACTTTTTTTTAAAATAGTACCAGGGATTGAACTCATGCCCTTGCACATGCAAGGCAGGTGGCAGTACCACTGAGCTAACTCCTGGGCCCCCAAATATGAAACTTTTTGAGTGTCAGTATGACATCTCCAATGGAAATTCCATACCTGACTCATGTAACAGGACAAAGTCAAAACATTGGTGTAAAATTATTTTGGGGCTCTGCAAACAATATGTGAAACCTTGAACAGTGTTTGTGTAGATGTGGGATTCATCCCCAAGATTATTCATATGTATGTATAAATATTCCAAAATGCAAAATTCTTCTGATTGTAAGCGTTTTGGATACAGAATACTCACACTATACACATGTAGCATGCTTGCACTGTTTCGTGCGTACTACATTTTTTTGGCTTAGTCTTCACAACTCTACAGGACAGCTTTTATTTATTTATTTATTTATTTATTTATTTATTTGTATTACCAGGGATTGAACTCAGGCCCTTGTGCTTCCAAGGTAGATGCAGTACCAGTTGAGCTAAAATCACCCCCCAGGACAGCTAATTAACATGTAATGTTATTTCCTTCATGTTAAAGATGCAGCACAGAAAAGTCAAATAATGTGACAAGTCACACAGCTAGGTAATGATGAAACTGGAATTCAAGCCCAAATGGATACAATAGAAATGTCCATAAATCAAGGAGGGAAAAGCACCTCTCCATGGATGCAGGGAATACTGATATTTCCATTCAACAAATCTGACTGTTTTCTTAGCAAAACATCCAAGTCTTTCCTTAAAGTTTCATGTCACAGACACTTAGGACCATTTACCAAAATACATTTGTAAATTAAGGCAGGGAATAAGCAAGATTAGTTAGATTGTAAGGCACTCACCTCTATAAAACCTTGCTCAGTGAAGAGGCTAACTGGCCAATGAGCAGCTATCTGTTACAACTTTTACTTTTCAAAAAGGTGGAGATTAGAAGACAAGAGAAGGCCAGAATTAAAATAAAGATTCTATCTACCCTGGACCTCAGCACAAAAAGCCTGCGCTGATCTAGGTGAGGGTTTAGCATATTCATCAACATGCTAGCAAGCCTAGAAATTGTTCTAGCCTGGTTCTACACCACCAAGTGAGACATAAGTTAGAATTCCTAAAAATAGAGTATGAGTTGCCCAATCTGAGCCAAGTAAATATTAATATAAATTATAATAATCAAGACAGGTGTGGTGGCACAAGCCTGAATTCCAGTACTCTGGGAGTCTAGGACAAGAGGACAAGCTAGAGCCCAGCCTAGGCAACTCGGCAACATAGGGAGACCCTGTCTCAGAATAAATAAAAAAGGGCTGGAGATGTAGCTCAGTGCAAAGGCCCTGGGCTCAATTTCTGGTACTGCAAAATAAGAAAAAGAGGATGAGAAAGAGAAGGAGGAAAATAAAGTTGACTTTATATAATCCTATATGGCAACAAGCTATGAGCCAGCACAGTTACACAGCACTTGTACATACAGCTACAATAGAAAGACCTGTGATTCACAAAGACATCTACCCAATTAAGGGACAGATTTTATGTTCAGCCTAATATTAATGTGAAGTATATTTTATTTCAATATAATTTTCTGAACATAATCTATCCTGAATATTATGCAGTTTTAGTTTCAATTTTAACTCTAAAATTAATGACTACACCTTATGTACCAGTTAACACATTTATAATCTTCACAGAAATTCAAGGGAAGCATTTAGACAGTTTTTTTTTGAAACAGTCTCGCTTTGCAGTTCAGGCTGGCCCTGAACTCACTATGTAGCCCAGGTCAATCTTGAACTCATAGCAGTCCTCCTTCCTCTGCCTCCTGAAGACTGGGATTACAGGTGTGAGTCACCACACCTGGCATTGTGGTATGTGTTAACTGGGGATTGAACTCGGGACCTTGAACTTGCCAAGCAGATGTTAGAACCACAGGGTTAAATCCCAGCCCTCAAAAGTTGTTTTTAAAATAAGATAGCTAAATCTTGGAAACAGCCCAAATGCCCATCAACTGGAGACTGGATAAAGAAAATGTGATTTTTTTAAAAAATAAAATGGAGTATTACTCTGCCATAAAGAACAATAAATTTGAGTTCTTTACACTTAAATGGACTTACCTTGAGGACATACTCGTAAGTGAAATAAATAGGTCACAGATGTGTAAATACCATATCTTTTCTCTGGTATGAGGAACTGAAGGTGTAAATGAGTTCCAATATGTATGATAGGCATTATAAAATATTAAGAAAATATCAAAGGGAAAAGGGGTAGTAGGGGTAAGCAAAGAAAGGAAAGAAAAAAGTTGATGGTTAAAAAAAAAGGAAACAAAACTTATGTATATAGGGGGTGGAGGAGCAAGGAAATGGGAAAAAAATGAGAATTAAGTTGTGTCATGTACTGGTACAAATTCTCAGTGTCGACTGGAATCAAAATGTGTATCAAATGTACCAATAAATCAATTTAAAAACATACTCCCTAACTCACAGTTTTAATATTAAGTGAAAAATAAAATGAGAAAACAAACTCTCCAAGGGTCCAGCGTCACCCCCAGGACCATAGAGCCAGAGGGCAAGGATGTACACTCAGGCTGGATGGGCAATAAGACCTGTATTTTTAAAATCTGAGTTGCTAGAGTTCCTCAAATGAAACACAAAGTCAGATATCTACAGCTCAGCACCCTTCTACATCGATGAGATGTGCCCCGCGACCTCCACAAGCAGCTTAGGCAGAGCTTGGCATCCTCAGCGAGGGTGGGCAGTTCCTAAGGGGCACACCACTCAGCAGCCTTCCTGTCTGGCTCTATGCTCCTCGAAGGAAACGATGTGGTCCTGTCCACCCCCACAGCTCCACAGGGGCTGGCCACAGGAAGAGCCCATAAAGGTGACAAAGAAACTCTTCAGTCTGAACAGCTTACACGGGGTCATTTGAAACAAGTCCACCATCTCCCTGATGGGGACTGAGTATCGCTACACACCAACTTCACGTTAAGAAGAATGGCAGAGCTGGGCATACGTCTGTGGTTCTCATGCTGTAGAGGCTGAGTCAGGAGGACTGCTGCGAGTCCAAGCTCAGCCTCAACGACACTGGGAGACCCTGTCTCAAAAAATCAAACCAAAACCAAAAAAAAAAAAATGACGGGCAGAGTAAGTGAACAGACTGAGAAGAACAGGAGGAGCAGGAGGACAGACAGCTGTGGAAACACACCCCTGCCACTGGTGGGGCTAATTCAGATGGGCAGGTTTCTGACTGAAAACACTGTTCTTTTTTCCAGCAAATTAACATTTTTCCAATGTTAAGTTTTCTCTTACCAAACCAGTTTCCTAAAATTTTCTTCTTTTTTTTTTAGGTTTTTTTGAGACAGGGTCTCACTTTGTGGTTCAGGCTGGCCCTCAGCTCAGCCTCCAACTCACATCACAGCAATCCTCCTGCCTCTGCCTCCCGAGTGCTGGGATTACAGGCGTGAGCCACCATGCCTGGCACTGTGGTATGTGGTATGTGGTACTGGTTGCTGTTGGGCGTGAGTCTCCGCACCCAGTATGGTATGTGGTTACCGGGGATCGAACCCGGGTCCTTGCGCTTGCAAGACAGGCGCCGGAACCACTGAGATAACTCCTCGGCCCCCTAAAATTTTCTTTAAAAGTACAAAGTGTGCTTTGTGTGCTCAAAAACTTTCTAAATGCAAGACATTCTCCAGAATCTTATAAAATGAAATCAAATATATTTAAGCAGAAAAAATGAATCCAGGTCCAAATATGGTGATTTTAAAATTTGTCTCACATTCATAATATAATACATTGATTTTATGTTTGATAAGGAAAAGCCAAATAAACAATTCACTCCAAAAGGCAAATAAACAAGCTGGTGGTGCATTTTTATAATCCCAGCAACTGGTAGGTTGAGGCAGGAGGATCATGAGAACTCAAGGCCAGCCTGGCTAAAGGGCAACCTGAGCTATACACCTACCTCAAAAGCAAACAGAAAAAAGCAAGCAAACAAACCTAGATAAAAGATCAAAATAAGAAAAGAAATCTGAATGAATCATTCAAGCAAAAACAAAGAGCTAGAAGAGAGAGAGAGGAAAAAAATACCTCCATCAATAAAGGATGGGTTTTCTCCTGGTTGCAAGTAAGAACAGGAAAGATCAGCCAAGGACTTAGCTCAGTGGCACTGTACTCCGGTATTTAAAAAAAAATAAAAATAAAAAATGAATAGGAAAGATCTGGCCTATTCTCATATCAAAACTCAGAAAACACTTACCTGTGTTGTTTTGTGTAGCAGTTGCATAGGAAAATAGAAATAATCGTTTAAGTAGTTTAGGCACCTGGGTATGATGAATTATGCCACTGACAATCTAGGAAAGAACGGACCAATAGATATGGTTATGCTCTGGATAACAGAAAGGCAGAAGCCAAGTCATCTAATTGTCACTCATGCTAATGACACTCTGAGGACAACATAGCAACCGTTGTTGAGGTCAAGATCCATGACTAAGATCTCAGAATAAAATTAGACCAAAAGTATACTATTCTATTAGACTTTCTAGGAGCTCTGAACTTCTAGGGAAAACTTTAAAACAACATCTAATTTTTGTGTGTGTGGGGGGGGGACTGGGGACTGAACACAAGCCCTTGTGCTTTCAAGGTAGGCACAGTACCACTTGAGCTAAATCCCCAGCCCTACCATCAGCTAATTTCTTAAAAACAATTTGATATGTGAAAGACTTACAGCTTATGTCAGATAACAACCAACATTTGCTTTTCTTCACTGTCTTAGTAAGAGAAATCTCTTTTTAGACACTGGGTCTTGCTATTATAGTTCAGGGTGGCCTTGATCTCACTACTACGTGGAGTACAGACTGGTCTCAAACCTCCTTCCTCAGCCTCCTGAGTCCTGGGCTAACAGGCATGCACCACCACACCTGGCCAAGAAGTCTTGAAGTTACATGAATGTTCAGTTGATATAGCTACTTTCTTAGCTCATTGAGTTACACATCTCAGTCTGCTGTGGCAGTTCCAGGTGACTGATTATGTCTACCTGGCCTCCACAGGCACACCTGCTAGCTTGGCTTTGCTTACCAGACCTATGTGCCTCAGCCTTCTATGCACAACCACTCCCTAAACTTATTTACTCTGAGGATCTGGAGGTCAGTGTTACTGTTTTGGAGACAGGCTGTCACCGATGAGGAAGCAGGATAACTTGAGCTGTTACATCTTTTTCTTTACTCAATTTCCTAATGATTTAGCTTATAAGCTTCCATTAGTGGCTCTAGTAATAAAAAACAACTATGAATCAAAGGAACAAGGTACCATATGCCGAGATGATTCACTGGCTTGGCTCACCCAATTACCTCTCACACTGCAGTCAAACAATAGGGGATTACAACCAATTTCAACTTCACACAGCGAAAGGCTCCCCTCTACCATCAAACAACATAAGCAAAAGCTACAGTCAATAAGGAAATCCTGATGGAAAATAAAATCCAAAACACAAGCAACTAGTTACCCTTTTGACTTCCTCTTCTTTTGTGTACCTCAGACAAAAGTGGAACACTCGGAGGTCTTTGCAGTGGATGATGAGTTTCTCAGGGTATTTCTTCAATTGTCCAAAGAGAGTTTTTTTTTTCTCATCAAACACTACAGATCAATAACGAAATCATGGAGGGAAGTTACATTACATGGCAACAAGAAATGCTACGGAAACAAAGTGAACTGCTAACTTCCAAGGGCAGGAGTCCAGGCCCTCCCCGAGAGCGGTCTTCACTCCTCTGGAGTCAGCACGCCATCCAATCAGATTGGCCACTGTCAGCAGAAAAGACTGCACTAGCCTGAAGAAAACACAGCTCTGGAAACCTGAGATAATAAAAGGGTGGAAGGGGAGAGAGACATGCTTTCATGCTGGTCAACTCCTGGATTAATAGCTAGGGCCCTCTGGACACTTCTCTGCTTGTCCCAAAGCCTGGACCCAGCTCAGAACCTACTGGTGTGAGAACATTATAAATGGCTACTGAGTAAATTTTTAAAATGCCTTGAACACAAAAATGGGAAAGAGGAACAGAGATACTTGGAAAGAGAGGCTTGTCTCATCAGCAGTAAAGACATCCTCATGAGTATACAACAAATCTTTACAGATCAGCCTTCACAGTAAAGGCCACACAGCTACCCAGATAGCAGACAGTATGATCAACATCTAAGGTGGGGAGTGCCAGAAAGAACAAGCTCCAAGTTCAAGTCGGAGCTCCTCCTCCAACTAAGGAACCACAAACAAGCTACTTCTCATCTCAGATTGTCATCCATAAAATGATTTAAACAATACATTCTAATAAACTATAAAAGGCTACAACACCATTTTCATTATTAACCGTACATTCCAAGGATGGCAACCACTCCAGGGAAAAGAGATACTTACCTCCATAAATCTGATCAACACAATGGAGTGTAATGTCATTTTCTCCTATCACCTTATTCTTAAATTGAGTTTCCTAAAAGATTCAAAAGAAAACAAACAACTGTGACTCCTTTCTACACTCTGTTAAGACATCCCTAAGGGAAGCAAATCGTCATTTTCTACTTGCATACTGGAACAGGCCAGGAAATGCACCCACATATCCCTAGGAGAGGGATAGCCAAGAATGTGAGAAGACCTCATGAGTGCCGGTTTTTCAAAGCTGGGCAGAAAATGCCATTTCTAGGCTATTCACTGGCAAATCCATCATGCCACACAAAGCTCCTTGAAAAATGTTTAACATATAGTTTAACATTTCTTCATATAAATCCAAAGAAGCAACTGACTGAGCTCCCGAGGCCAGCTCTGGGAAGAACACTGGGCAGTTCAAGTCTCTGCATAGGACTAGGAACAAGGCACGACAGGGGCAGCAGCTCAGCAGACCAGGCACAGGAACGGCAGCAGTGGTGCAGATGTTCGGGAAGTGGGAGATTGAAAGGGTAGGTACTGAGCCAGACAGGCTGGGCCAGGCTTCCATAGCCTCAGTGCCCTCTCATGGTGTGGGCAGTTCTTTCCTTCGACTGCTCACTCCTAAGGAGGCTCAGCTCTCGCAAGGATACTGCACCAGGTCCAGATAAAACAGAGTAAACCCAGTATCAAAAGCTACACTCACCACTGGTTTAACTACTGAATCCACTTTCTGAGTCTGAGGAAGACGGCAGGACAGAGAAACCACGGGGGAAAAGTGTATCTGGGGACAATACTGTCCCAATAAGTGATTTGTACTGTGTTACAATATAGAAGAAATTGAGCAAAAATTGGTAGTGTCAATCTGTGAGGTCAAAAAGCAGCAAGGCAGCACT
Organism: Petromus typicus; assembly: GCA_004026965.1. Classification (NCBI taxonomy): domain Eukaryota; kingdom Metazoa; phylum Chordata; class Mammalia; order Rodentia; family Petromuridae; genus Petromus; species Petromus typicus. The sequence goes on from PVIR01010097.1 coordinate 14,612, forward strand.
GGCCAGGGATTTAGTTCAGTGGTGCCACGCCTGCCTTGCAAGCGCAAAGTCCTGAGTTCAATCCCTGGTCTGGGGGGTGGGGGCGGGGGCAGGGATAAAAGAAATCCTTGTACAAAGGTGTCTCCTAACTATTTTGCTTTCTCCTCTCTGCTCCATCTTCTCTCCATTGGCCAGCATCATATGAGGCACAGGCAAGAAACTTCTGGATGGTCCTACAGCTGAGTCCCGACAGAAGGCTCCTGCCTGTTGTACTTATATATTGAGGGAAGGGAGGTGAAAAAACTGAGAAGCTGGGGGAAAACAACAATGATAATGACGATAACAAAGCCACAACTACACTATTCCCTCCCAACTCTGCTAGATCTACCTCATACATACACCATTATCCAATGCAGATTCATCATCACTCAGGAAGGAAATCTTAAAGTCTGTGCAGATGAGTTTCCCATAGACACCTCGCTGACTGGACTCTTCCTGCACATACTTCAGGACAGTGCTGGCTTCACAGAGCAGCTGTTCACCTGGTGGAAAGCAGAACAAGTCCTCCTTAGGTCCTCAGGGAACACAGTGTGCAAACATTAGGAGCTTTCCCTGTTCTATTTATCTAAGAACAAACGCAGTACAATGACACTTTAGAACATGCCACCTTTCAGAGTGGCAGGAGCTGCAAAATTTAGGAGAGAAAATGAAGCAGAGAGGAGAAAGCAAAACAGTTCCAAGACACCTTTGTACAAGGATTTCTTTTATCTTCCCACTGTAAATCATGGAGGTTTCTAAAAAAGGTAGAGATGACCTCAGCTGCACTTTCAGGCACAGATCCCGTGTTTTCTCAACTGACCCCAGATGTTCCATAGCAGCAGTGCCCTGAACAAGCAGGGCCAGGTAGTCTTGCCAGCACACTACAGACACAGACCACAGCCCTTCCGTGACAGCTCCAGGGCTTCCTATCAGAGGGTGCTGCAGTCACCCACAGCAAGGCCCTCATTCCGCCGCCCACTGTGACGGTGAAAGGAAAAAGGAGGTCAGAGGCTGGTGGGAAAAAATTCCCTTTCGTCACTGAGAGTTTTTCCTCCAATGTGTCACCTTTTCTGTTCCATCTGTAGGTGGAAAGTTCACACCAGAAGCTGCAGCTCCTGGAGAGTGTATTTCTCTTTACTGTCAAATAAAATTAAGATTAAGAGACAGATAAGCATTCTATGCTCCCTGGAAGCAGAGATGCATATGACGAGGGGGTTCTGGGTTAGGGCAATAAAAATAGAAGGGTAAGGGGAAATGAAAAACAACACAATGCAACAAAAAAGAAGCAGAATTTTTCTCTTATCCAACTGATAATATCTTCCTCTCAGTATTCCTCTATCTGTAAATTCACTCAGCTAAGCTGGGTGTGATGGCACACACTTGCAATCCCAGCACTCTGAGGCTGAGGCAGGAGGTGACAAGGTGAAGCCCAGACTGGAAAATTGAGAGACTTAGTGACACCTCGTTCCCAAAATAGAAACAGACCAGGGATGCAGCTCTGTGCCAGGGCCCTTCGTTCAGTACTCAGTGCTGCAATCCATGAATCAGTCAATCAGTTTACTTAGTTGGAAATTCATTCAGTTTAGCTTTCAGGATGAAAACAAGGAAGTGTAGCAGGCATTCAGACTAGAAACGCATATTACGGTGCAGAGGGTTAATTACCTCCAGCTAAAGCACTAAGGAAGATGGTTCAGTCCTAGGTAACCCGCCAGAGACCACAGAATTGGAAGACAATAATGAAGTCAGGGTTTCCTTAAGAGTTTAAAATAATCCCTCTAAAAGTGCCTCAGCTAAGTACAAGATGAAAGATGCATGGATAGGGCTTCTTGGGCTTCAACTCCAAACCTGTGAGAGCTTGTAGCGGTGAGGCTTTCCCCAAGACTGAGACAGCCCCCGTGGGGTCACACAACGGCCACCAGACATAAGCCGTAGAATCTATTACAACAGTCCTGATGAGACCCTCTAGCCACATGCTGTGCTGCGCTGTGGTTACCAACTTTGTACCAGACACAGATCTAGAATCATGTGAGTTAGGAAAAAGAAACGAGCATAGACTAGTTTAGAAACTGAGGGTCAGACAAGTTTAGTGAACTCAATAGCCACTCAGCTAGAAGAGACCATCAGGCAATCTAGATGACAGAATATACATAACACCAAGTTAAAAACAGAAGTCCAGATGCTTAGTATTCAAAAAAACAAAAAACAAAAAAACCCAGAAGTTAATTTCAGAATCTTAATCCCCAAAATGCTGAGTGTGATAGCACATACCTGTAATTCTAGCATTTGGGAGGCTGAGGCAGGAGGATTAGTTCAAATTTGAGGGCTACTGAAACCCTATATCAGAAAACCAAAACATAATCCCCCAGAAGAAAAACAGTGAGAAATGGGAATCAAGGTTTAAGTCATAATAACAGAGAAAAAAGCCTTGAAAGTATAAAAATATTTTTTTTTTTTTTTTTTTTTTTTAGGTTAAGACAGGGTCTTGCTTTGTGGTTCAGGCTGGCCTTGAGCTCAGCCTCCAACTCACATCATAGCAATCCTCCTGCCACTGCCTCTGAGTGCTGGGATTACAGACGTGAGGCACCACGCCCGGCACTGTGGTATGTGGTAGTGGTTGCTGCTGGGGTGAGTCTCCACGCCCAGTATTGTTATGTGGTTACCAGGGAACGAACCCGGGTCGTTGCACTTGCAAGACAGGCGCCGGAACCACTGAGCTATATCCCCGGCCCTAAAAACATTTTTTATAAGTTACTGTATTCTCGTATGTTTAGTCTGAAATGTGCACATTCACATTTTCTGACAAACTAGAATACAATAAAAACTGCCAGAATGAAGCCTCTATGGTTTTGGTAAAATACATAGTAAAAAAAAAATTATTTAAAAAGTTCTTTTGGATTAAGAAAAAAATGAAAAAAGAACATAGAGCAGACAGGATTCCCCATATATGGTATGGATACTCCCAGAAGTTTCTGTTTCTGAACTCTGAAGTACTTAAAACCTAACTGCTGCTACAGTCACTTTCTTTTGTCTCAGAAATAACCAATCCAGTGCCCTTCATACTAAACGGCCTCAAAGTACCTGTAGGACATCCTCGTAAGTGAAATAAACAGGTCACGGATGTGTAAATATCATATCTTTTCGCTGGTATGAGAAAATGAAGATGTAAGTGAGTTCTAGTACGTATAGATGATATTGTGAAATAGAAAATATTTAAATAGAGAGAGGGTGAAGGGGTAAATGAGGAGAAAAAGAACGTGATAGTAATTTTTTAAAAAATGAACAAAGCTATGTATATATGGGGCAGGTGGAAGGGGGAAAAATGTGAATCAAGTCGTATCATATTCTGGTACAAACTCTCAATGTTGAATGCGATGATGATGTGTATTTATAATGTACCAATAAAGATTTTAAAAACCCAACCCTGCTGGCCACATGGCTGGCAAAACCCAGCATCCCTGGTACTAGAGCTCGGCAGAGACTGACAGGTGAGGCTCCTGCAGGCTGGGGCAGCTGCTCAGTTCAAGGACAAGGGTGGGTGTGTGGCAGGGAGGAAGTATGTGGTGCAGGCCTCTCTGGGAAACTGGGATTTTCCTGATTGGAGACCAGAATGGGGTAAGTAGGACAATCTGAAAAATAAGGCCTCATTTGTTTATGAAAGAAGTGAGAATTTCTCAGATTTATTTTCATCAGCTTGAAGGATAGGGAAACAAGAAAAATTCTTTCCAGATGTTGTAACATTCAGAGCCAGGTGTGCAGTTACTGAATTAAAGAACTTACTATCTTTGTCCAACTCATTACTGTTATAGGCCAGAGGAAGGAAACAAAGGAGTTTATATATAACAATTCTAGGGCTGCCATAATTTATCACTGGCTTTGAGCTGCACACAAAGTATAATGCTAACATGACTGTTACCTGGCAACAAGTGAAGAGTGATTTCCTTCTCAGTTACTTCCTTTTCATTTGTGTGAATTTCCTAAAACAAAAGAACAAAAAAAGGGTCATGTTTTTCTTTAAGGGCTCAAAATAACATAAAAGTATGCTTTCTGAATACATACAAAATCATCACAGAAGCAGGAGCTTTGTGTTTATTTGACAAGTTGTTTTTGGTCTTTTTGGAGACAGGGTCTTGCTTTGTAGTTCAAGCTGGCCCTAAACTCACTATACAGCCCAGGCCAGCCTCAAACTCACAGCAATCCTACTGCCTCTGTCTCCCGAGTGCTGGGATTATGAGCCATCATACCCAGTACTGTGGTATGTGGTTACCAGAAATCAAACTTGGGACCTGGCACTTGCCAGGCAGACACTGGAACCACAGAGCTAAATCCTGAGCCCTTGACAAAATTTTTTTTTTTTTTTTGAGACAGGGTCTCACTTTGTAGTTCAGGCTGGCCCTGAACTCACTATGTAGCCCAGGCAAGCCTCAAACTCACAGCAATCCTCCTGCCTCTGCCTCCCAAGTGCTGGAATTACATGAGTCACTACGACTGGCCCTCCAGTATGTCATTACCAGGGATAGCACTTGCAAGGCAGGCGCCAGAACCACTGGGCTAAATCCCTGGCCTTTGACAAGTTCTTTTTAAAAAACATGTTTTTAGGGCCAGGGATTTAGCTCAGTGGTTCCAGCTCCTGCCTTGCAAGTGCAAGGGTCCAGGTTCAATTCCTGGTAACACATACAACAATGCCGGGCATGGAGACTCACGCCCACCAGCAATCAGAACCACATACCACAGTGCTGGATGTGGTGGCTCACATCTGTAATCCCAGCACTCAGGAGGCAGAGGCAGGTGGACTGCTGTGAATTCCAGGCTGAGCTGAGGGCTAACCTCAACTACAAAATCAAGACCTTGTCTCAAAAAAACAAAAAAACATGTTTTTAAACACATGAAAGGAAGACAGAATTCTAACAAGTCGGGAACAATTAACATATTAAACTAATTATTTAGAGCTGGGCACAGTGCTATACTCAGAAAGCTGAGGCAGGAGGATAGCTGTGAGTCTGAGGTCAGCCTTGGCTACATAATGAATTCAAGATCAGCCTAAACCACAGAGCAAGACCCTGTCACACACAAAAAACCAAAAAACCTCAAACCAACCAACCAGAAAAACCAAAATTAAACAAAAGAGCCCATAAACTAATTACTACTAGCTGCCCCAAGAGTAAGAGTAGGAGGGGCAGCTCTCACGTAAAGGAACAAGTGGAGGTGATGCACAGGAATGTAAGGTAACTCAGACAGACAGGCATACAAAGACGGAAGATATGCCCCATCATAATTTCTCTCTCCTTTCAGCAAGAATCAAGGGTTGAAAGCAAGAGATCATGTGTTCTTGGAGAAAAGGCTTAGAGACAAAAACAGGAAAATGATAGCATCTCGGTCAGTATAAACCATGTGCTTTCTGAAATAGAAGGCTCAGCAAAGACAGCTGAGACATCCACTGCCCATTCCGCGACACCTCACACCACAAGACAGCTCGAGGCATGTCAGCACCTCGGATGCAAATCAAGACTCGGTGCTGTGTCACTGTTTCACAATGAACCTGCCTCCAAGTTCCTCTATTCAGTTCAGTGTTTACTGGACAGAGAGAACTAGCAAACCCAGGTGTTTCTAAGGCGATGGTCACAAATGGCTAACATAGCAATGAGGGAGGCTTCTAATCAAGCCTACCAGTCATTTATGAAGTATTCTTGCTGAAATATTTAACTTCTATCTGCTTGGGCTTCTTTGCAACTCCAAAAATTTGTAAAAATCTCTGGGTCAGAGAAGTGTGTTTAATGACACAATGGAGATGCCATCCGTTCAATCTTTTTTTTTTGACACTGGGTCTCGTTTTGTAGTTCAGGCTGGCCCTGAGCTCACTATGTAGCCAGGCGAGCCTTCAACTCACAGCAATCCTCTTGCCTCTGCCTCCTGAGTGCTGGGATCACAGGCATGAGCCACCATGCCTGGCACTGTAGTATGTGGTGCTGACTGCTGCTGGGCGTGAGTCTCCACGCCCTGTACTGTATGTAGTTAACTGGGGAATTGAACCCGGGCCCTTGTGCTTACAAAATAGGCACCGGAACCACTGACCTAACTCCCGGGCCCAAGCACAATTATTTTTGACAGATTCTATCATCCTTCTCTGAGGAGGGATCAAATCTATTCATTATTGGATGTTGGAATCAGCTGTTGGAAAACTGTAACAATCATCTTGACTAATGGGCGGAATTTAGTTCAAACACTACAGCCAACTTGGACAAAACTAGGCTATTGTTATATGAACAGAAGTATTATCATGTACCTTAATTCAAAACTCCTTATATTGGTTTTTGAAATGGTTAGTGAAATTCTTTCTTTATATGCCAGGATCAAAACAATATGGAGGTAGCTTTTAGGGTCCTGCCCAAAATCCCTCCCTCAGACCTCTATTCCTTGCACCCTCCTCTTGCAGTGAGCCATCCCATCTCTAGTCAGCTGCTGGAGAAACTAAGAAAGACAGTGGTCCCACAAGTAAGAGGTTGATCCTACTTTATCTCTCCTACTAATTTAATGGAACAGCTCAGAGATGCAATCAAGATGGCTGCTTAAACCATTTGTAAATGGTTTACACAGATTTGTAAATCAAGCCACAAATCTGAGGAGGCAGAGAAAGCTCTGCCCAGAATCAGATACAGGAAAAGGCTAAGCAGAGATAAAAGCATGCTCTCAGACACCTGCACTTCCAGACTCTCACGAGGCACACCTTTAGTCCAGTTCCAGGACTCATGTTTGAATAATCATAAAATGCCTTGTTGGGAGTTACTTTTCTTCCCCCTCCATCTGCTCAGCATTCTAAATCCCAAAGAGAAAGCCACACTTGGCATGTTGGCACACACCTGTAACCCCGAGAGGCTGGTAGAATTGCAAATTCAAGCCCAGACTCATAGTTTAGCATCTTAGTGAGACCCTGTCTCAAAGATTAAAAAAATAAATAATTTTTTTAGCCAGGTGTGGTGGCTCATGCCTGTAATCCCAGCACTTGGGAGGCAGAGGATTGTTGGAGTTTTGAGGCTAGCTTGCACTACATAGTGAGTTCAGTGCCAGCCAGAACTACAAAGTGAGACTGTCTCAAAAAAAACTAAAAAAAAAAAATTAAATTAAAATAAAATAAATTTTTTAAAAGGCTGGGGATATAGTTCAGTGCAGTCCCTGGATTTGATCCCTAGTATTTAACCCTCTACTTGACAAAAAACACACTTAAATAGTTATTACAATAACTGTTCAATCATCTTTTTTACATTTACAGAACCCAGAATATCTTCTGACCTTTAGGTTACCCTCAATGTACAAGGATGACACTGAACATGCAGTAAAGAAACTGTGTTTGTCTAGAGAAGTACAGGCCTGGGGACACAAGCTGGTAATTCCAGCACCCAGGAGGCTGAAGCAAGAGGACCATCTGGACTACATAAGACCCTTTCTCAAAAAACAAAACAATAAAATGAGTACGGGAACTGGCCGCAGCAGGTCAAGGCTGAGCTTGACTAAGGTATTCTGACCCAATAAAAAGATACACACACAGGAAGACAAGAGTGTCTCACTGTACCTCCTGTCCCTCTCTAGAATAGTAATGGCCTGCTCCCACCGCTTCAGGATTGGTCCTTGAATAATTTCCTTGCCACCATCTCTCAGCTCCAGAGGTGGTTTCAAGTAGCAAGCAGACAGGAAGCATATGGTGACAGCAGGAAGACCAATGGGAAGAAAGGATCAAGCCAGTCCTACAAAATAACAAGTCTGAAATGTGTACAGGAGTTTAATAAGTGGACAAGCAGAGAGAAGAGAAAAGCAAAGAGAAGGTGCAACACACAGTAGAAGTACCACTGCCAGGAAAGTAAGAAAAACAGTGAGAGCTGGACACAGCCAAAAGAAATCAGGGTGCTCCTGTGTGAAATCTGGGCTTCATTGTGGGGGCAACAGGGAGGAAACAAAGGATTCTAAGCAGGGGAGTGAACAGACACATATTCATCACTATCTCCAATGAACATTTTCAGGAAAAAGCACAGGACAAAGACAGGAACGGGGCAGGTCTTAGCTATAAGGGTCCTGGCTGCACTGTCCGTCTCGTGAGATCACACACCACAGACACCCAAGTAAGGCCAAAACCACGATGTGGAAGCGTCTGAGTATCTCTGACCAGGGAAGTGACAAGGTGTCTGGTGGCTTTCACCCAGGAGAAACTGAAAAGGAAAGCCTAGGGATGCAGCTCAGTGTTACAGCACTTGCTGGCATGTATGAGGCCCTGGCTTCAAACTGCAGCATCTCAAAATAAACAAACAAACAAATAAATAAATGGATGGATAAATAAAGGGGGTTAGGTGAGGAGGAGAGGAAGTAAATGGAAGGGAAGACTCTCGTAGATCCTTTCTCCATTTCAGATCACCTGGTCACAGCACTCATGTACTCTTGGACTGATTATCAAATGTCTGCAGTGATGGTGAACCTTTCAGCACTTTCAATGACCCAAACAGCCTCCTTTACACACATGCCATAAATTCACCACCAGTGAAGCAATTCCCAGAAAGGAAAAGGCAGAGGCTAGGGACCTTTTCCTATCCACTTACCAAATGCTTCAAAAACTTAACTGGAAAAGCATGACTCAGTTGTACAAAGTGGTACACACCTACAATTCCAGTACTCCAGAGGCTGAGGCTGGAGACTGCAAATTTGAGCCAGCCCAGGCAATTGAGTGACTTAGCAAGACCTTGTTGCAAAATAAAAATAAAATTTAAAAAAAGTTAGGAATGTAGCTCAGTGAAAACAACTAGGGTTCATTCAATCCCCAGTACTTTAAAAAGACATGGACTTCTCTTCTTCCCTCAAATAATGTCAGACATGTTCTAATGCTGACACTGAGCTGCTGACCAAAACTCAATCTGACAGAGAAAAGGGAAAACAAGCAATTAGTCATCCAGGACCACATATTTTATGAAGCATGAGGCAGATGACAAAAAAATCATTAAGATTCCTGGCAGTGCTCAAGTTCCTACTCAGATGTTGCTCTTCAGCAGTTGGCTCAAGAGCTACAGATGGGGAGAGGAAGGTCAGGACAACACAACACAGGAAGACGTATCCTCAGCATCTCAGAAAATAAACTAATCATCAAATACACATGGGCCCCTGCCTTAAATGCCACAGTCAACTATACAAGATCCTAGTTACCCCTCGGGGCTGGGGATTTAGCTCAGTGGTTCCGGTGCCTGTCTTGCAAGCACAAGGACCCTGTTCGATCCCCAGTAACCACATACAATACTGGGCGTTAAGACTCACGCCCAGCAGCAATTAGTACCACATACCACAGTGCTGGGTATGGTGGCTCCCACCTGTAATCCCAGCACTTGGGAGGCAGAGGCAGGAAGATTGCTGAGATGTGAGTTTGAGGCTGAGCTCAGGGCCAGCCTGAACCACAAAGTGAGACCCTGTTTCAAAAAAAAAAAAAAGATCCTACTTACCCCAGACCTAGATCATACAGTAACCTTATCTACTTGGAATATGGCCCAAATTCTTATGTCAAAAAGCTCTGAGTATTTATAACAAATGTGTCCAACTTTGTACACAGTATATATACATATATATATACACATATATTTTTTAACTGTAATTTTGAGACACTGTCTTACTAAAATGCGTACTTTAGCCTAGAACTTGAGATCATCCTACCTCAGTCTCCTGAGCAACTGGGATTATGGATGTGTGCCTGACAGCAGGCCTGGCATGTGTACATAATTCTCAATTGCATAAGCAGCTTATTTAAAATCACCTGATACTGGAGAAATATATTAGTGATTAAGAAACAATAGCTAGACAACATCACCAAAAGCTCTAAGCATAGCCTAATGTAGTAGAGAAAGAGCATTCCCTTTACACTTGCCATGTAAGTGGTATTAATCCAGACTGATTTACTTGTGAAGCCTATGCAGAAAAAACTGCACCAGGGCAACAGTTGGTATGATCCCAGGATCTTGCAGGCAAGTCACCAGCT
>PVIR01010097.1:24726-50831 GCA_004026965.1 Petromus typicus
TCTCACTTTGTGGTTCAGGCTGGCCCTGAGCTCAGCCTCCAACTCACATCACAGCAATCCTCCTGCCTCTGCCTCCCGAGTGCTGGGATTACAGGCGTGAGCCACCACGCCCGGCACTGTGGTATGTGGTACTGGTTGATGCTGGGCGTGAGTCTCCACACCCAGTATTGTATGTGGATACTGGGGAATCGAACCCGGGCCCTTGTGCTTGCCAGACAGGCACCGGAACCGCAGAGCTAACTCCCCAGCCTAACCATCTTATTCTTATAGCTATGAAATGTGACAAATTCCTCACTGACCCCATTAACCCTCAGGTTCAATGCGTAGGGGAAAAAAGATATTAAAAGGTATAATCCTTCCATAATTAAGATACTTTAATAACCAAGCAGAACTGGTTCTATTGGTTACATTGACAGACTTCTCAAAACCTAATTCATTTGAAAGTTGTGTAAACTGCTAACACTTTATCAACTAAAATGGCCTGTAAACACTATAGCACCTCTTGCTAACCCATCTGAGACTGGAAAAAGCTTGCTATTACAGCAAAAAAGAATTGTAAAACTGTTGGCATGGCCCTGAGTATGTGCAGGCTTTTAAACTACGTTATCCCTGTGGCCTAAATTCAATTGCAGAAGAGGCTTGGCACATGCGAAGACCAGTTCTGCTGGAGTGGCAGGATCAGGGCTGGGCAGTTTTGTGATTTTTTTATTTCCGTGTTTACCTCAACACTTAGGCCACTCTTTTTGTTTGTTTTAATTTTTTTAAAAGGATATTAAAAAATAAGTCTTCCAGCCAGGGATATAGCTCAGTGGCACTGAGCAAAGTCCTGAGTTCGATCCTTAGTATGGGAAGGAGATAGATATAGATACAGATGTTGATACAGATATAATGATATATAACTATATTTTAATAATATATATAATATAGATATAATATATAATTATATCTTAATAATATATATAATTATATATCATACATTATATAGCATATATATCACACACATATATATCTATATAGAATCACATATTTGTTTTTAAATTTCCTAAAGTTTTTATTCCTCAGATCAAAAAGCTCTAGACAGATCTGTCCTGGCCATTACCATATATCTACAATATACATTCTACCACAGAACACTCAAACTCACAGCTCTTGCACTCTTGTATTCACGTTTCTGAGTTAGCTTAACCAGCAGTTACCATTCACCCCACATTATCTAATCACCCACCACGCTGAGGCAGAAGCCATCCTTTCTAGCCAAGTCTAAGCCAGATAAGATAAGAGAATCTGAGACTTGTGACCAGTTCTTCAGTAAATTCATGCCCTGAGGAGGAGACACACCTACTGGAACCCACATCATACAGCTGGGCCCAGCTGTCAGTATGATCTCTTCTCAGGCCTGTTTTGGAGGAAAAGTGGCCAAGATCACAGGGCTCCAACGAGATATAAGCCAACACTCAGTCTATATGTCTAGTTACTCAGATATAAGATGACCCAGCTCTAATATACCAATTCATTCCAACAAACAGCGCCTGAGTATCCTAAATACCAAATATTGCAGAGAAAAACACAAATAAAACTGGATTTTGGCCTGATGAAATGCAGACTGAAAAAAATAAATGTTAATTAGTCCATTGTGCACAGGAGCCTAGAAAAAATTCTCTGCAAATCTCTGAGTTCTCCCAACTCTGTTAACTACCAAGATTCTCAATTTAGTGATAACATCTCTACCACACAACATGGTCTTCCTCCGCAGAGCGCGTGGGAGCTTCACACAACCAGCAGCATCAACAAGTACATGTGTTGTTAGGGGAAGTACAGGGTGTACGGGGGACACAGCAGAAACACCGAGTCACATCCAGACAGGGTCTAAGTAACCCAGTCCTCTCAGGAAGTGTCTTTTATACTAAGAGCTGAATGCAAGCAGAAACTACCTGCAGGCAGAACAGCAGCAGCAGCCCTGACAGCTGTCACTCAAGTCCCCTTTCCAGGCTGAGCTCCCTCCCCTCTCACAGGCCCTGTGCTCCCTGGACTAGCTCTTCTGCTCCACTCTTGGCTCCACAGCCTGCTCTCCACACAAGATCTGTAGTCAAAGCTCTAAACTGAGCACCCCAACCACCTCCTGGCTCTGCAACACACACTGGAATGTGACTTGAGTCCTTCAGATTAGCATTCCTGCCTTAGGTCTGGGGCAGGGAGGAGGGATGGTGCTGATCAAGCCAGTGGCCTGGGCCATGCTGGGGAAGCACTCTACCACAGAACAATCAAACTCACAGCTCTTGGGCTCTTGCATTCACATTTCTGAGTTAGCTCATCACCAGTCTGCTCCTGAGGGCTCTGGCCTGTCCAGCTACTTGCAACAGAAATCAGAAGACATTCTTAACTATTTGGTGCTTCCCTCATCCTGTGCTGTTTTCTTAACACTGCAAATCCATTCACATCTGCTCCTTCCTATTGCTGCTTACCTATTTCAGGCCACAATCCTCTGCCACTGCCTATGATGCCAACCTCATGGCTTCTGTGTGCCCCGAGTATGCCCACTGGGCTGACCCAATCTACCATCTCCAGGCCTGTCCATCCAATTCCCTGTCCAGGCCACTGACTAGCATAGGCTCTTCCCAAAGCTCTCTCTGATCCAAACTTCCTCCCTCAGAACAGTGAGGAGGACCTTCTTTAGCGCCCAGTCATACTCTGTATACGTTTCCGTACAGCAAGCACTTCTCATGCCACAGTGTAATAGTCGCTTCTATTCTGTCTTGCCAATCAATAATGCAAACTGAGAACTCAGGCTACATCATTATAAACTTTTAGCCTCAATACCTAGCATATAATCCTGATATAAAATAAAACATCAATGGCCAGATGTGGTGGCACATACCTATCATCCCATCTCAAGGCTGAATCAGGAGGGATCACTCTGAGTTTGAAGTCATCCTGGACTACACAGAGTTCAAGGTCAGCCTGAACTATATACTAAAACTTGGTCTCAAAAAACAAAATTATTTCTTGATCCAGGAGAAATCCTTTAATGCCAGGCACCATTCTTGAGAGAGTAAAGAAAGAGCCACACTCAACATTCCTAAATGCGACAGTTTGGATCTAAAATGTCCACTCAAAGCTCAGGTGTTCCAGGCTTGGTCCTGGAGTTGCTCTAGAGGGAGGGAGGACCCGGACAGTCTAAGAGGTGGGCCCCAGTAAGAGGTGCCCTCAAAGGGGAGGGCGCAGCCACCTCCTTTTTGTTGCCTGGAGATGCACTGTGTGCTCTGCAATGTGGTGCTGCCTCACCTCAGGCCCAAAGCGACAAAGCCAAGCAGTTGGGAACTGGAAGCTCCTGCTGTGAGCCTAGCGGCAACGCTGTTGCACGGATGAAGTAAAACACACAAGTTCAGACTTCAAATCTACAGCTTTCTCACTAAGGATACACACCAGAGCCTGTCCAGTTCTTAGGGAGCTAGAAATCAAAATAGGATGTTTCCTGGGCTGATTCCCAGCTTCTGGCCCCCTCAGAGTCAGGCTGATTTAACAGGCTCATTTTCCAAACATTCCAACCTGGAAAATATTACCAGGTAACAACAGCTCTGCTGCTCATCGTAGCTCTACTCCGCGAACTATACACTGACTGTGGCAGTTCCAACACTGGCTAAGCCAAGAGAAGAAAGAGCATGTGAAGCTGGGAGGCAGATGTGCAGTGAGCGGCAGACCGATAGTCTCTGGTCTCAAAGTGACAGATCACAAGCACACCTAGTGCAGTTCACTCATTTATGCAAACCAGCTCACAACTATAAGACATGTTCATTTCCCAGGGACAGCTGAGATGCAGGAGAGCACTTGAGAACAGACACCTACTATCTAGAATGATACACTTAAACACACAAATACATCATTTGCTGGAGGTTTTGCTGTATCCATTTTCAAATAAACTATATTGCTTATCTTGACAATTATTCTATAAGGTGCTTTCATCCTCAATTCATAAATAAGACCAATGAAGCTCCACAGATTAAATGTGTCCAAGGTTTGTTAAACAGACAATGATGCCAGAACTCATGAGCAAGAGCCTGGCACTAAACTTACTTTCAAATTGGGACTAAGAGCAGTGTTAGATATGCAAGGTGGCAATGTAGTGAAGACACCACCCCAGAGAGTCCCACAAAGGGTCCTCGAATACCACTGGTTTGGAGCAAAGATAACTAGGGAAATGGAGGTGGGGTTGGCAGAAACTGGGGAAGACAATTTAAAGGGGAAGGGAAGCAAGCCAAGGTGTTATCAGCTCTGGACTTAACTCATTAGCCAAACCCTAAGCTGTCCTACCAGCCTGGAGACAAGAAAATATTGCTGTAGGACAGAAAGAAAATCCAGAACCTACTTATTGAAAAAGAAAACCACAAGAATGAAGGTCCTGTGGGTAAACTGAAAGGCTAGCCATGGGCTGAAAAATGTTTTGGTTAAGTGGTAAACTACTTGCCTAGCATGTTTGAGCTGAGACGGATATGGAACAGTCCCACAAAAGGAAAGGTCCAGAGCTGGGTATATGTACTTTAATCTTTCTCATTCTCAAAATAAGCTTGCAGAGAAGATGCTTATTATCATCACAGGTGAGAAGGATTCTTCGGTCAAGTCCTATGTCTGAAGTAACCATCAACAGGCATGATGGCACTCTGGGAGGCTGAGGCAAGAGGACTGCACCTTCCAGCCCAGCTTAGGTAACTTAGCAGTGTGACCTAGTGAGAACTGTCTCCAAATAAAAAGGGCGAAGGATGGAGCTGAGTGTGAGAGCCTTGGGTTCAACTCCTAATACTACAAAAAATAAAAATGAACATCATCATCACATGGCTTGACTTGGATTAGAAACCTTCAGAATCAAAGGCCCCCCATATTAATATCATGGTACTCCATTTCCATGTCCAGACACTGAAACATAAAGAAAGACAATGCTGGAAGGAAAGTCAATCAAGTCTTGCCACCATCAGGACCTACACTGGTGGCCCAAGGAAGGAACACATGAACACACAGGAACACAAACACACACAGACAGAGCTACAGTTTTGGGGATGATGAGTAAAAAGAGCAACTACAGCAATTAAAACTACAGGGCTGGAAGTGTAGCTCAGTGGTCAAGTGCTTGCCTACCATGAGCAAGGCATCCGGTTCAATACCTACCACTGGAAAGACAAAAAGGTTAAAAAAAAAAAAAAATGACATCCCAGGTACACTAGTCAGCATTTCTATGGTTTGCCTTATGCAAGACAAACAACAATCTTATGGGTTCGATACTGTTATTATTCTCATTTCTCAGAGAGAAACTGAGGCTCAGAGAAGTTATATATCCGCCCCAATTCACAATTAACAAGAAGGTTGGCCTGGCTCCAAAGCTAACACTGCATGCAGAAATGGCTCTGCTGGAGCAAATACAAGTCCCCAAAAATGGTGGCAGGTAACAGTTATGGAGCTGTCATCGCCTTATAACATAAGCTGAGGGATGACAAACGACAGCTGCAGAGACACATGGTGTTGCTTTCTGTGCCTCCCCCTCTACCACCTTTCCCAGAACGGTTCTATAAACTCCAGATTGGCTGAATACCTGGGAGGAGTTAAATGCCTAGAGCAGAAGGGGTGGGGTTTAAGAAGGTACCCACTTACCAAGGGCAGAAGCACTTGACAAAGCACCCTAAAGGGAACTTGGAAGTATTCCTGCACGTCCTAGTGGTGCTGTTGATTCCCTTCCACAGGACTTTTCTCTCACTGTCGTGAGTGCACAGGCCTTATAAAAGAGATGGGAACAAACGTTCTAATTACCCAGCCCTAATATGCCTATGAGACTTTCAAGATGGGCCCCTTGCCTGCCTCCTTCTCATCTCCTCCTTCCCACACCAAATACCCCTTTAATGTTAACTTTTCTACAATCTACACAGCCTTCACTCAAGACCAGATGCTGTGGTGGGTGCTGTGGTCACTCCCGCGCTCAGCGCATTCTGGGCATGCCTCCCTCTTAGGTGGGCAGCTCCAACCTCCACAGAGAGCCATCTGCTGACCTGCTGGGGAATGTGGAGCTCCCATATGCATACTGCTTCTTTCCATTCCTACTTTTAATCTAGCATTTAGCAAATGGTAGGTACACAAAAATGTTGCTCATATAAAGAAACTTCCAGTTCTTCCCGTTATTAATAATAGCATCTCACAGCTGTTGAGTATCTGCCACGTGACAGATCCTAAGCTGAGTGTACATGATTTATTTATTTCTTCTTATTCTCAAAGCAAGACTGCAGGAAACATGCCTAGTTACAAATTACAGGTAAGAAGAAGGCATCCCAGAGACAAAGCTCCATGCCTAAGGCCACCGTAAGTGGCTGAACCAGGATTAGAAACGTTCAGGACCAAATGCTCTTCCATATCATGACACCTCCTTGTCAGCCCCAAACACCTACTGTGATCGGCTTATTTCTCAGCTGTCCTGTTTCAACACCAGCCACAGTGACTGCCTCATCCCTAAAGAAAAAAATAGCTTTTCCTATACCATGGGGCCCCACTCCTTTCTCCATCAGCCACCAGAACAAACTTGATATAGTCAAGTCAGATGTTTCTTAGATACTAGTTATAGGCAGGCTGGGGTTTTTCTTGTCACTCTTAACAGACCATTTTCTTTACTCAGCAAGGAGCCAACAGTGGTCACTACAACAAAGGAAAAAGCAACTGCTTTTGCTTTCTTCTGGGGGATTATTGAGGCAAATTAATCTAAATTAAGCAAACTGGGGTGGGGGATGGGCTGCATCCAGATTACAAACAGGTAGGTATATATAGGGGGAAAAAAGAGAAGCCAAGAGACAGTACTTAGTATCGAATGAAAAGGCATGAGGTGTAAACAGGCAGCTCGGCCAAGGAGACTCTGGGGAATACGCAGATATTGCTGATGCCAAACAATTCATCACAGGGCCAGAGTCCACACCCTATGTTCTTTGGTTTTGGAGACAAGATCTCACTTTGTAGTTCAGGCTGGTCTTCAACTCACTACGCAGCCCAGGCTAATTCACAACAATCCTCCTGCATCAGCCTCCAGACTGCTAGGATTACAAACATGTGCCACCACTCTTGGTTTCAGACTAACACAAAATCCAAAACCACCAACTGTTGGGCCCAAGGGCCTGGTTTTGTTTGTTTTGTTTTTTGTGGTACCAGGGATTGAACTCAAGTCCTTGTGCTTCCAAGGCAGGTGCAGTACCACTTGAGCCAAATCCTCGGCTAGGCCTACTAGGCAAACTGCTATGCATAGCCAAGAGGCACATATTCATAGGGAGATCAAGAATGAAAAAGAATCATTCCATCCCCA
This sequence comes from Petromus typicus, assembly GCA_004026965.1. NCBI lineage: Eukaryota > Metazoa > Chordata > Mammalia > Rodentia > Petromuridae > Petromus > Petromus typicus. The sequence goes on from PVIR01010097.1 coordinate 32,048, forward strand.
AAGTACAGGGATACAGAGAAGTTGACTGTAGGGATTCAATTTTGTCTGGAGAAATGGCAGGAACATAATGAGATATTTTTTTAATTTGAAAAATTGTGGGGCTGGGGATTTAGTTCAGTGGTTCTGGCGACTGCCTTGCAAGTGCAATAGCCCGGGTTTGATCCCTGGTAACCACATACAACAATGCTGGGCATGGTGACTCACACCTGTAATCCCAGCACAGGTGTGTATGTGTATGTCTGTGTGTGTCTGTGAAGGATTGCTGAGTTCGAGGCTGAGTTCAAGACCAAAGTGAGATCCTGTCTCAAAAACAAACAAACAAACAAAAAAAAACAACAACAAAGAAAAATGGTGATTATTCCCTTCAAGACATGCACAGGTATTTAAAAACTCTGGCAAAAACAAATATGAAAAACAAAAAAATCCAGGAACTCAGAACCTCTGTCTGAAACGAGGATTGGCCATCTATCTCAAGAGAAAGGTAGTTTTCCAAATATTTTACCATGCTGGGGTAGTGCCATACACCTATAATCTTTTCACAGGGGGAGGCTGATGCAGAAGGATCATAAGTTCAAGCCAACTGTGGGAAACTTGCAAAATGAGTAAAATTTTGCCTCAAAGTAAAATTTTGTTTATAAAAGTCAGGAAATACAGCTCATTGTGAAGACCCTGGTTTCAATTCCCATTATCACCAAATAATTATGTTTTAAAAATCACTATTGTGATCACAGCTTCCTTTGTCCCACCCATACAATGCCCTACTGTCTTGAGTCTGACAAGAAATGATGAAGGCAAGACACAAGGAAGGAAACTGATAATATTATTTGGAGAAAAATACTTAAATATGAAATTAAAACAACATAACCTTATAACTGCCTTGGAAATAGTTATTACTCCCACAGATATTTGATTTTTACAAACTAATTATGACTTTGCTTTATCTGATTGCTATTTTAAGTGAATCATTGAAAATATATGATAAAGGCCTTAGACAGAGAGGCTCAAAAATGAGGAAAGAAGAAAAATAAAGTTCAAACAATGAAACTAGCAAAATGTCAAAAGTCAAATGTTAAATAAAATCAACAACTAAGTGTTTTCATTAGCTTGGAATTTTAAATACAAATCATTCTCAAATGTATAAAGGAACAAAGAAAAGAAACCTAGAAATAATGAAAAATATTCTAAGAAACAGTTACAAACAGTGAATTTTCCTGGCACTATACCATTGCAACAACCAGCACAACAAATTACTCCACTTTTATTAATTCCTTAGTTGACAAAACTTTCTGTAATACAAGATTAATGATTAAGCACTTCATAGAAACCATCTCAGTGGCTCTGACCAATTTCTGAATAATAATAGATATTATTACAGATTATCTATGAAGGCAATGTGCCAAGTTCTCTGCCAGGGACTTTCAATGGATAATACTCATAATTATACATACATATCTCTCACATAAGATGGGCATTATCATCATTATTCCTATTTTTCAGGCAGAAGACAATCAAAGTTTAAAGGTCTGGTTTTACCTTAGCTAGTATCAACTGACAAGTTGCTTTTTTTTGGGTGTTGTATTTTGTTTCGTTTTTGGTTTAGTCTTACTATGTAGCTAAGGCTATACCTGAACTCATTCAATAATAGTTCAGGCTGGTCTCAAACTCATGGCAATCTTTTTGTTTCAGGCTCCTCCCAAGTGTGGGTACAGCACCAATCCCCCAAGTTGCTTTGACCTGCAACCCACAAAGTATACAGAAGTTTAAGGGCAAGTTGAGGCCCTGGAGGTCTCTCCATATCCAGACAACTTCACTTTTTGTTCAGTGGGGGGTAACCAGTAATCAAACTCAGGACCTTGCGCTTGCAAGGCAGGCGTGGCACCAGAGCTAACTATCCAGGTCCCAGACAGCTTTAGTCTTAAAGCTCTTGTCTACTTTTACTTTCCTTCTTTTTCCTTCCAAAGCAACGGAAGATTAGAGGTTGAAAGAATTATTCTAGTTCAGTTCTACTTCCTAATTTATTTCAAGAAGTTTTTCAAGCAATTGTCAATATACAGAAACCATGTTTTGCAGCTCCTATGCATCATAATCCTACCTTGCTGAGTAAATGCAGAATGTTGGACTGAGCCAACTTTGGTTTATCTGCTAGCTGAACACACTTGATCAAAACTCCACCTACCCATCATCTATCTACCTTTGGTACTTGTTAAATTTCTCATAAATCCCTATGGGAGTTTACCATGGCCAAAACGCTAACAAAACCAAGGACTTGTCTTCAGTCTTTTTCTGAACTAACATGTCCTCTTGGCAAAGCTTGAAATTAAAGGTAGTTCCCTGCTGTTGAGGCAATTCAAAGTATAATGTTCTACTCAAACAGATGAGTAGTACCATCCTCAAACATGACAATCACACTCATTTTCACATATACTGTGAGTGCAAGCACAGTACATTTATACATTAGAACAAAGCCTCAACATGCTAAAAAAGTGGAATCATTGCTTTCGTTTAGGACACTATAATTGAAGTGATACTATTTTTCTATTTGCCAAGATGCAACTTTATTACATTCACAGTATTATAATAAGGGTATACATCTTTTATAGTGATTAAAGACTTCTGATCCTTGAAAATCAGATTGCTTTAGGGGTTTCACACAGGATAGTTTCATGTAGTAATTCAAGAACATCAAATATCCTCTTGAGGGTAGTCAAATAAAAATCTAGAACTCTAAACATTTAAGTAATGGTCCTTCCAACCTAAGATTCTGCCCTCGTCTTGGTTTTTTGGGAGGGTTATCTGGTGCTAGAGACAGAACCGGGGTCTTTGCACATTGCTAAGCATAAGCTCTCCCCCTGAACCACTATGTCACCAGACTCAACAGTACGATTTTAACACTGGACATGGAAGTAGGTGCAGAGGAGTATCTGCACAGCATGATGGCTGTGCAGGGAGCAGCTGTTTTATCAGGCTGTAGGAAGTGCTGCTTGTCGGAGCCTCATGATGCCTTCTGATGTTCCATCTGCAGAAATCGTGTGACTTGGATCTGACCCAGGGAGATGCCGCAGGAAGTACATGCAGGAGAGAAAAAGTGGAAGCTTTGGACAGATCAAGCTAAAGCCACAACTAAAAAAGTGATTATTTTAGGTAGAACTTTTAATGTCCTTTAATGGCCTGTTAAATCACTATCATTGACCTCCAAATTCAAGGAGAAATTTTTTCATTAAAAAATAAGTTGGGGAAACCAGGCATGATGGTGCGCACCTGTAATTCCAGCACTAGGAAGGCTGAGGCAGGAGGACAGCTGTGAATTTGAAGCCAACTTGGGCAACACAGTGAGTTCAGAGCCAGCCTGAAGTACAAAGCGAGGCCCTATCTCCAAAAAACCAAAGCCAAACAAAAATTAGTTGAGGGGCTAAAAACACAGCTCAACTGTAGAACTCTTGGCAAGCATGCCCTAAGTTCAAACTATAGCACTGCATACACGCATGCGCGTACACACACACACACACACACACACACACACACACACACACACACTTGTCTGTACATGTTTGCTGATGGCACAGCAGGAGCCTGGCTGTATTATTTTAGTATTCCCGTAAAATGAAGAAATGCAGTAGCTTTAACACAAAATAGATGCCAAGCAAGCACTGAATGCATTCAAAAGAAGATAGTGTTCTACATTTTTAAAAAACTGTCTATAAAGAAAAGGTAGGGCCAGGGATTTAGCTCAGTGGTTCTGGCATCTGCCTGGCAAGTGCAAGGTCCTAAGTTCGATCCCCAGTAACCACATACCACAATGCTGGTGTGATGGGTCAAGCCTGTAATCCTAGCACTCGGGAGGCAGAGGCAGGAAGATTGCTGAGCTTGCTGAGCTTGAGGCTGAGTTCAGGACCAGCTTGAACTACAAAGCAAGACTCTGTATCAGAAAAAAAAAAAAAAGAAAGAAAAGAAAGAAAAAGAAAAACACCAAGAAACTGGAGTACAGCAGTGAGAAAGTATTCTAGTGTGCAGAGGACAAGCATGACACATGACCATGTGTCACTAACAACACTCTTTGCATTCAGTCAGTACAAGGATGAGAGAGCATGGGCCCTGGAATCAGACTGTCCCAGTTTACACCTGGCACCAAAAACCTGTGCCAGCTGTGAACTTAAAGTACTTTACTTCTCTGGGTCTATTTTTACAGGCTTAACCAAATAAAGGAAGAAAGAGGGAATATTTTTATCCATTTCACAACAGTTATATTTTTTTGGTACTAGGATTGAACTTGTGACCTTGTCCTTGCAAGACAAGGGCCTGAACCACTGAGCTAAATCCCCAGCTTTCCACAACATTTTGAAAAGGGATGCCAGGCACGGTGATTACACTCTCTGAAGCTGAAACAGGAGGATCGCAAGTGCAAGGCTAGACGGGGCAACTTAGAGTGACACTGTCTTAAAATCTTAAAAAGGGATATAGCTCAGTGCAAAGACCCAGGGTCTAATCTCCCATATCCAAAAGAAAATAAAAAGGATGAAAGCCACGTGTGGTAGCACACACTTATAGTCCCAGCATTCAGGAGGCTGAAGCAGGACAACTGCCAGCCTAGGCTACACAGTAAGAAGCCTGAGACCAAGTAAGAAAGAAAGATAGATTGCTTCTCCCTAAGAAACAGAAGTATCTAATTATCATGGAGAACTGCTCCCTTTTTTTGTACATACCCATAGTTATCTTTTTAATAGGAAAACAAAGTCTTAAGTTTACTTCTCCCCACCAAATGAAATGGATTTAAACGAGGACCAGGCAATAGGATGCACTTTTCCCTGAAAAATAAATGAAATAAAACAAAGTAAAGAAATAATAATTAGTTTTTACAACTTTTTTCTCCCTTCTCAATTTTTACTTCTCTTCTTGTCCTGCCTTCCCACCTTATAAATATCTTCCAGGAGCCCGTGGTTTAGATCAGTGATCAAAGAAGTGCTTAGCAGGCACTGACTTCAAAACGCGGCTTCAACCCCCAACAACAAACAAAGACTTTTCTTGAACTTCCTTTAGTCTGGCTTAGCCTCTAGCACTTGAGGGTCTTTAGAAGGCAGTTCTTATCTTTGTTTTGCAACTATTTTGTTCCTGAGTTGGACAGCTAACTTTTCAGGACCTCAGTTTCCTTATCTGTATAATGGAGGGAGAATACAATGGTAAATAAGTTATCTTTAATTTTTCTTCCAACCTAAATATTCACAAGATAAGTACTGATAACTATTATTAGGGCATTCACATCAAAAGTGATCCACACTATTAGAAAGTACATTTGACAATATCTGTAATTGCCAGTACCGTAGCATTCTGAAAGCTAACCAAGTTAAATTTTCTCAACTCATTATTAAGAATATTTTAAGTGTTCTACAGTTATTATTTAAATCCTTTTTTAGACTGAATGGGCTCTTCTTAAATCAGAACTTCTTTTAGGATCAATCTCGTTGCTTTTTTTGTTTTGTTTTTGCACTAGGGATTGATCCAGGGCCTACATATTGAGCTACATACTTAAATCTTCATTTTGCGATAGGACCTTGCTCAGTTGCCTAGGCTAGCTATGAACTTGCATTCTCTTCCCTCAATCTCCCAGAGTTTTGGGATTACATGCATGTGCTACCATGTCTGATTCCTCAGTTTTCAGGCATGTCAAATGTCAAGGGATAGTAGCTACATATTTCCACCAAACCAGCACTGATATCTAGAAATGATGGTCTTGAAGAGCCAGAACTGTCACTCAGCACTAAAGAAGGTTTCCAAGTGCAAAGGCATTAGAGATGAGCTACTCTGGCTATTTGTGCTATGTAACCTTCCCTAACACAATATGCATTTCTACTGGGTATATGGTTTTTTTTTTTTTTTTTAGGTTTTTTGAGACAGAGTCTCGCTTTGTGGTTCAGGCTGGCCCTGAGCTCAGCCTTAAACTCACATCACAGCAATCCTCCTGCCTCTGCCTCCCGAGTGCTGGGATTACAGGCGTGAGCCACCACGCCCGGCACTGTGGTGTGTGGTACTGGTTGCTGCTGGGGTGAGTCTCCACACCCAGTATGGTATGTGGTTACCGGGGAATCGAACACGGGCCCTTGCGCTTGCAAGACAAGCACCGGAACCACTGAGCTAACTCCCCGGCTCCCATACTGGGTATATGGTTTATTTTAAAATGATGCTGTAGCTTAAAAACTGAGATGGAAAGATATTTATAAGACACAGTGTTTTTTGGCAAAAGTGACAGAATATCAAATAAGTGGCAATATTAATCCTATTTTGGCAAACACACACACATGTATCTATACACAAATATGATAAGTTTTTAATAGCCTTATAAATTTTATTTAAGATCTTTTTGCATCTCTTATTTCTTTACAATGAACACTCAGGGTTCCTGACATGACAGAAATTTAAACAAGTGTTTTATTGTAATATGAAGGCTAGACCTAGTACTCAAAGTAAAACCAGATTCCTCCCTGAAGTAGGGCTCAGCACCCAACAGTTCTGCTGTGCACAGGCTCTGATGACCTTTGTACCCTGTGTGTGGGGCTGAGCTGAGACATAAGGGCTGAGATGTCAATTAAGTCCCAGCCACCAGGTACCAAGATGATCTCAGATTTCTCCATTCCGTTCACCTCAAATTTCAGAGCCATCATTTCCAACTTACTAGTGATTCTGCCAGTAGTTTAGAAATAATGGCCAAAGGTCCTAAATTAAGGTTCAAGATTTTGCCAGTCACAGTCACTGATTTTGGAGAATCAATGACAGAAAAGCTCAAGTTACTCTGGTAAAGATCCAATCTGAAAGGGCAGAGTTAACTATTAGCCCTCAGGTTAGGCAATCAAATCCCAGTTGTTTCAGATCCACAAAGGCAAAAAAAGAAAATCATATTTAACAATATCATTTTCAAACACTTTGTTCATGTACACATTTTTGTCTTTAAAACAAAGTGCTGACTCTTGATAGACTGTTTGCCATTGGTGCTACGAAGCATCCCAAGATATGATCAAGCTTATCACCTGATGCAGGTGTCATTACATCAGAAGGCCTAAAGGATGTTATGGCATCTCAGTCATTTACAAAAAAAAAGCATCTCTGAGAAGCTCCAATTTGTCATCTGGAAAAGGTCATACAAGAAAAGAGATAGGGCGGGAGAAGCTCCGTGGTGAAGTGCTGGTGTATCACGCACAAGGCCCTGGGTTCAATTCCAGTACCACACCACACACATAAATCTACAAAAACGAAAGCTAAGTGACAGCAAGATAGACATTAAAGACAATAAAGGTAATATGAGAAGAAAGGAGTAGAAAACAGAGGATGACACTGTTCATAAATGCTGACGGTCTCTTCCCACTGGATGAGCCAGGAGAAACTTACCTGATTCAGACTCAGATCTCTGAGACACAGAAACAGTGCCTCAAGGCTGTTCTCATGCATTCCCCATTATGGTGGTTAACAAAACTACCCACTTAAATTGGTTTCTCACCTCCTCCTATCCATTTCTTAAAAACAATGACAACAAAAAAACCCCCACAATTTAGGTGAGAGCCCTATCCTGTTACGAAATATTTTTAGTTAGGTTACAACAAAGCATACCATCTGCACAGCATTATTTTAATGCAAGAAAACAAAACTGCTAACTATACAGATCTAAAAAATGTGATCACTTCAGACTTATTTTGGGGCTGAACCACTCCCCTTTCCTAATCATCTCTCAAAGGAAGTGTATCAGGCATGGGCAAGGAGTGAAAACACGTCTATTACAACATGTGCATTTGGTGGATGAAGAATTTGTACATTCTTGAACGCTAGCCACATTTTAGAAGATTTTCCACTTGCAAATTTAATCTCACTGAAGAGGAAAGGTTAAAGATCAGCTGCCTTTCAACCAGGCTCTGTAAAAAAAGAAAAAGAAACTGACCACATTACTTACAAATGTGATACAGTAAGGGAAGCTGTATGAAAATTTAAGATCAAGCCTGACTCCATATCAACTGCTAATAGAGGAAGTGGTTTTTATTTTAAAACAAGGACTAAAAATAGGATCCATTTCAAAAAAATACTCTCCACTGGAGAAAGCGCCAGTCGTTTAGAATTTGAAGCTACATATGCAAAGGTTTCAGGCCCTCTTTGCAGAAGTAGCCTCGGATCAAGATCTCTCTCCGACAACCCACCTGTCTCTGCCGCATAAGAGGAAAGTGGGGAAGACATGAGGAGACAACAAATTTGATAATGCTTCTGCGTGTTGCTGATTCACACATCCCCGAGAAAGAAGTCTGCACAAATCCAAAATGCCAACCTGCATGAAGAACTCTCCCTCAGACCCTCACATCCTGAAAGTCTGGTTCAAGCGTTAGCTTTGCCTTTCCTTTTGCACACTTATTTTCTAATATACCGTATCATCTCCTTATATGTCATATATGGTTTATTTGGCGTTTCTTTTCCCTCCTCACATAAGTTCCTGAAGAGCAGGGATCTTTGTTCTACTATATGATGTACATCACCAGCGTTTCGAACGGTGCCTGGCACCTAGCAGGTGCTCAGAAAATATTTTCTGAGTGAATTAACTTAATAGCAAACTGCAGAAAAACAGCAAGGGAGCAAGAGATGAAAGGACAAAAAAGCGAGAAGGGAGAAGTAGGTACGGGCCGAGACAGAGCAGATCCACATTCTCCCGCCGCACTGTGGAAGGCGGGAGGCGGCCGGCATCGGATGGCACTTCGCAGCAGCAGGCAGCGGGGACAGGCAAGCCCCGTGAGGAAGCGCGGCGCAGGCAGACCCTGGGCAGCTGGGCGGTCCCAACCACGCAGCCTTCGCCCTCCCTGCGGTGCCCAATGTGTCTGGGAGTCCCGGGTAGCAGGAACCTCCCGGCTCCCCCGCCGCCAGCGAGCAGGGCCGGCCCTCGGACATCTGCCCGCCCGGACCGGGTTCTTGGCCCCGGCCCCGCCCGCCGAGGCCCCCGAGCGTCCCTCGTCCTTGCCCCGCCGGCCCGCTGCCCGCCTCGCCGCGGGGAAGGGGCTCCAGCGCCTGCGCTGGCCGCTCCCGCGCGCGCGCGACGGCGCCCGCTCACCTCAGGGCGTACGTACGACACGAAGGAGGGCTTGGGCGCCTTCGTGCCGCCGCCACCGCCGACGACCCCTTTCCCCAGCATACCGCCGCCCTGGGAAGCAGCGACGCGCGGAAACACTGGCGGCGGCCGGGTCTCCGGATCCGGCGGCGGAGGCCACCAGCACCAGCGGCCGGGGCTCCGCCCATCCCTAGGGCCGCGGCAGCGGCGCCGCCTGCATCCGGCTCAGCCGCTGACAACGCTCGCCCCACCCACCACCTGGAGCCCGCGCCCAGAGGCCACGCCCCCTCCGCGTCTGTGGAGGATCTGACAGGCGAGATCGGAGGTCCGAGACCCGCTCCACAGGGTGTCTGCGGCAAAGCCCGCCCCTAGGCATCTGCTGATTGGTCAGAAGAAATACTAGCCTAGCCCTGCCCGAAGTCTCTGCCGGAATGAACCTAGAGAGACGTTTCCTTTAACCAATCCAGAAAGCATTCTCTCCGCAGTTCCTGGTGACTGGAGAGTGTTGACGTCGCCATCGTCCAATGAACTTGCGGTTACTAAGTTGTGAGCAGTTATGAGCTATTGCTCTCTTCCTTTGCACGTCTCTTTAGGATAAAGTGTCTATAATGGAATAAATCTCTAGAAAATATTAGTACAGAGCTCACTTATGATAGATCCACATCAATGGTGTTCAAGGTTTATTATTTTGAATACATACAAAAAGTGAGACAAGCCCGGAGTGGTGTCGCGCGCTGCTTTCTCAGTCACTCTGGGAGGCAAGAGAATGGCAGTTGGAGCGCAGTGTGGGCAAAGGCGTGACTTACCTAGACATAGTCTCTTAATTAAAACTAGCGACAGAGAAGAGGAAGGGACAGCTCAATTGTTAACAGACACTTAAGGAGTACGTTTGAGGGACCTAAAAAGGATTGTCAGCTTCATTTTTTCCAAGCTGCATTTTGTTTGTTCCTTCTTGTTCTTAACTGGTAGAAAATCAAAAACCCTTAAAAAAAAAAAAATCAGGAGCCCCTAAGAGACTTCTTTTAATCTACCGTTTAGACAAGATTGCAAAGAAAAATTCCTTTAAATTTATCTTTGGAGCCCAGTATTGTATTAAATATAGACGAACATGATAGTACTCAGCTCTCAAGAAATTCAGATTAGCCGGGTGTAGAGGCTCACTTCTGTAATACTACTTGAGAGGCTGAGACAGGAGGACCACAAATTCGAGCCCAGCATAGTCAAATTAAGGAGACTGTATCAAAGTAAAAAGGGCTGGGAATATAGCTTAGTTGGTAGAACGCTTGGGCAAGGCCCTCAGTTCAGTCCCAAGAACCACCCCCATCAGTCTAGTGAGAAAACTCATGTATTAATAGTTAAATTTTAAAGTCTCATCAGTTGATTTTGCTTTTTATCCAGTTAATCTTCATGTGCTTCCCCTCCCCAAATCCACCCTAAGAAAACCTGAAATGTAAGTGAAAACGGATGTGCTTGCTTTTCCAAACAGTTCCAAAACAAGTCCAAAAGCCTCATTTGCAGTCAGATAAATCATTAAGCCTAGCCAGTATTAGCAGCTCTGGAACTGATATAGGGCTTATGGTATAGGAATGTTGTATAGACCTCCTAATGATATAAGGGAAATTTTATAACTCTAGCCTGCTGGCTGTATGATACACTGAGTTCGTGTTCTCTAAAATTGAAGAATGAATTCTATGAGCAACAGAGGTAAAGAGTAGGAAGAATTTACTGAGAGAAAGAGCTTCTGTTTAAGAGAAACAGAAGGGTACCTGGACAGTAAGTGGCCTGCAGACCTCGCTTCCCAAGAGAGTTTTATGGAGCCAAACCATGAGGTGGGGAGTGTATAAGGTGAGACCAAAGTGTAGTTACCTAATAAGATTATAAGTATAGTTGCTTAGGTAATATTGATGAAATGGAGATCAAATAGGGGAGCAAGTCACGTAGAAAGCATACACAGGACACACAAGGACTTTCTGGGAAGGGATGGGTTAAGGTCTTGGTCAAAGTCTTGTTCCTCTACCCAGGGGACTGATTCCTATTTAGAATATCAACTACTGTTGTTCACCTTTAGAGGAAGTATGTGGGTGTAGTCACTTTGCTTTGTCTTGGAATCTGGCCTTTAGTGTATGTGCCTGCAGTCACAATTGTCTTCTGTGCCAGCTGCTTCAAGAGCTCAGCCCTGTCGGACCACCTGTAATATTTCTAACTTAGCTGTCTACAGTACTTCCCCCTCTGAAGCGCTATCCTTAACTGTGGTGGAGGAGAATCAGTGTAGTTTTTAATCTAGCTGTTTCAAGCTGAACAGGGTCAGTGTAGAGGACAATACAGTCAGGGGCCTTCTTCAGAGAGCGAGTCTAATGGGCCTTGGCTAGAAGTCAAGTTACAGCTTAGCAGTTATGAACTCCGTTTATGCGGTTGATCTAGTGGATGCTGGTAAAAGGAATCTGGCACATTTTGTCCTTAGTTTCATCTGCATGATTACTTGGAGTTTGGCAGCCTCTAGGTAAGAATAAACAAATTTTCTAAGAAATTAGAGCATGTATAATCAAACCATGAGCGGCAGAATGGAAAGGCAGATTGAGGAAAGAGCCACATCCACAAACTGCTCTTAAGGCACAGGAATAGCAACTGTTACCGTTGTCTCTTAGGCCTTTCTACTGGTAGAGATTATCTATAAGTCTGATATTTCTAGGTCCTTTCAATTTTAGCTGGAAGAGGATGGACATTTTGAAGGACAGTTGTTGCTAAAGCACTTAAAGACTCTGTTGAGCTTTTCTAGCTTTTATTGTAACAGTGGTCAGCTACCTGTTTAGCTGAAAATGTTGTTACATGTCTTTTGGTTATATTTTTCTGCGGGGTGTTTAAGACTGAATTAAAGTTAATTAACTTAACTTTAAGTTAATTAAAGTTAATGTTAACACATTAACTCTGTTAATCGAAATAAACCTCTTGCTCTCTGTCAAGGTCAGTTAAGTCTCTTCAGACATTACATTAGAAGTATACATAGAGCTTCTCAGCTCCTTTGTCAGTGTCAGCTGTCAGGACAGGTCACAGCCTTGTTTGACCATGTTGCTTTCTGTGAAATCACAGGAAACTTTTCCTTCTTTGGAGACTCTCCCTTGGCACACTGTATTTTGTTGGTTTTTGTCGTGTGGGATCCAGCAATCTCCTTGCTCAGGAGGCTGGGTGACTCACCAAAGTTGTACAGTCCTAGAACTGGTTCCTTCACAGCCTAGGTCCTTCTTGATCTTGGAGGATCAGGGCCAAAATATTGGTTGTCCTCTTAACCCAGTTATCTTTCCAATTCTTGTTTCTAAACTTTAGTTGTTGAACACCCAGAAGGAAAGATCATTTAAATCAGAATTGTAGTGCAAGCAGTGAGGTTAACTATTACAACCTCATCTGAATATCAAGCACTTTGAAATATAAAGTATACCAAGAAATCGTTATTTTTCATTAAGTCTGGTTGTTTTTGTAGTTGAATTCTTGAAGAATGTTAACAGACAACAACTATAAAGTTTTACAAGAAAACTTGAGATCAAAAGCCACATATTGTCAGCATAACGATCATAATATTGTCTTTGGAACATATTTTCAATCATCTCTAATATGCAAAGAAACTCTCACTAAATCTCACCTAACTCATCCTCTAATTGGACGTCATCAAATAAGTGTATGACACTGTCTGGACTTCTTATTGCCTGAGCATCTCTAAATGTCATGACATATATATGACATGCACATTATATAAGTTTTTGTTTTTGTTTTTGAGACAGGGTCTGGCTTTGTAGTTCAGACTGGCCCTGAAATCAGCCTCAAGCTCACAGCAATCCTCCTGCCTCTGCTACCCAAGTGCTGGGATTACAGGTGTGGGCCACCATGCCTGGCATTGTGGTATGTGGTTACTAGGGATCAAGCTCGGGACTTTGCACTTGCCAGGCAGACATCACAATCACTGGCCCAAGTTTTTATTTTTTTAACTATTACTTGACTAATGGTCTCATGCTGGTTTGATATATGCTTCTTATTGTAGGAAGCTGGAACACAAGAGAAACAATCATAGTCTTACATCTTAGAAGACCTACATACCTGGAAGGTATAAATATATGTAGTACACCATGAGATTAGCAATAATGAATATAACAGCTATATGAAATCTTTTCTCCCTTTGATTTTGTAAAAAAGAGCATCTTTTAATGAAATCTTATTGTTTTTGCATGGGAAACTTAACCTTTTGCTGATGACCAATGTAAACATATTGCAGCAAGCATTAGCAATGTTTATTGGGGTATATGTCTCTCATGAAGCTGTGGGAATTATGGTCCCATTAATGAAGAAAGATGAATAAAATATTTCCAGGAAGCTACTCCTTTATTCTCCAAAGGGAATCCAACAATTTCCTTAAGCCTAATGGGGTACCCAATTAGTTATAATTTTTTAGATGACTTATGACAACCAGATCATAACAACACATTATTCTTGACCAGTGAAAGACCTCCAAGTTATCATACACAGACAATAATAAGTATTATTTTTAATACCAGTTTGGATATCATTTTGATTAGCTGGCAACCTGGGTGGAAGCATATCCTTAACCCTATTGATTTTTATCTACAAGCCAAGTGAAGTTATAGATAAATGCTTTAAAAATTCAGAATGGTAAAATGAAGAAAAAAATTGTTGAGTTCAAACAAAACAACTGTAAGTATTGTAACAGATTGGACACACAGATGGACAAACACAAATGTAAGATGATTTGTGTGTGGCCACGTCAAACTACAATAACTTTTTTACAGTTTTTAGGTTTATAACTATAAATAAGACTAGTCAGAAACTTTTATTGGTCAATTAATTGAAACCTCTTGTAACAAGAATAAGAAGAAATAAAAAACATTTTAGACCTGTGAAAGTAAAGACAGTTTTAAGATGGGCCCTAGGCCAATAGTTTATCTGATGAGAATATCTAGCAGTACAGACTCTGACTGTTGCTTTGATAGCCAGTTGATGGACAGTCCCAAGTGACAGCCCAAATTTCTGTTTTACATAGCCATATGTAACTGTTCCCTCTAGAGGAGCAGACAGTTAAAAAGTAATTTTATCTATTTCTGGGGCGGGTGGGTAGGCAAGGTTTGGGTGTGGACTAGGTGACATTCTTTGGAGGTAAGTATGTTTTCTAAACTGTAAGACAGAAGACCTGCCAACGCCCTAATCTGCACTGCAGCAGATGCCTACACAAAACAGCTTTTCTCCCATTTTGCACGTTACCCTCAGAGGCTTAGTTAGCATATTTTTGAGTGTAGACGTTGGCCTACAACATTTTCCTGGAGAGAAACCACGATGAGAGAGGCAGTCCTCCGGGGACTGAGTGCATATTCCTTAATGCTCATTTTTGTGCAAAATTGTTATTAATAAAAATCAATCAGTCTGCCCTGTGCTATAAAAACCAATCAGCATCATTCTTGAGGAAAGAGGTGTTAATCTCCAGGTCCGCTGAGGGAATGAAAAGAGGCAGATAAACTCAGACTAAACTTTTATATTTGTTCTTTGAGAATTTCAGGATTAAACCTAGACTGGTTATTTGAATTTGGCCAACAGATAATTGAAGTCCAGTTCACTCTGGAAGGCTCCTAGAGATGGGAAACTCACTAGTCTAGAAGGTTGGCCCTGAAATCCAGCATCCAGAGCGGAGAGAATTGCCTTGAACCAAACATGGCTGTAAACTGTGTCATTTCTCAGGGGCAGGCCAGTGGAGAAGGACAGAAGAGTGACTCTAAGTATGGCATGACAACTAAATCTTAACCATCCCACAGTGCAGAAAGACCAAGAACTTTTCTTAGAATGGATCTCTACTCCTTCGAAAAACATGCCTGCAGAGACAGAAGCTATGGTTGACTCCGACTGCATTGCCAAGCAGAAACTTACCAATAATCAAAGGATCTGAACAGCTGTTTGTTTAGCCTCTTGAAAGAGAGTAAGACAGAGAAAATCAAAATGCTTCAACTATATTTCTTGGGGCATACTTTCCAATAAATGACTCTGAATTTAAGAGTTCTAAAATCTCAGCCTACAAAAAAGATCTGTCACCTCCGGGGATAGAGACAATAGTCCAGCAGAAATCTTGGCCCTAGGACAGAGAGGTTGAGGGACATTTTGGTTTCTCTAGTCCCCTAGGTAACTTCCCTCTGTAGCAGTGCTGGTTAGGCTCTACTTAAAACCCCTCTGAAAATATTTATCCTAGACATCTCCAGTACATTTAAGAAACTCACAGATTAAAGTCTGTACCCATTGTCTCTCATTGGAAGTCAATGTTTGATTTAAGTGTAATCTACTTCTGAGGTCTGAGTAAGTCCTCCAAAGATCTCAATGTACTTACTAGGATTGTCTGAAAACTTTCCTAAATTCTGTTTGATTTGTTTTACATGACTGAAGGAAAAGGACACATGAATTTGGATAGTCCCCGAGTTCCTCATCAACACAAGGGAAAAAATTTGTATCCCTTTTTAATTTCTACTTGATTTATATGTGCTCAAGGCATCCTTGAAGTGACTTAGCTATAAGGCAGTTGGCTACCATCTGTAGTATGATCAGAAGATAGTTCAGGCCAGACTCTCTTCTATCAGACCCTATCTTTTCTGGGAACTTGCTACAGAAAGGGTGACAAATGACGTCAGCCATAACACTTATGTTTTCCTGCCTGATTTTTTTTTTTTTTTTAGGTTTTTTGAGACAGGGTCTCACTTTGGAGTTCAAGCTGGCCCTGAGCTCAGCCTCAAACTCATCACAGCAATCCTCCTGCCTCTACCTCCCGAGTGCTGGGATTACAGGCATGAGCCACCACGCCCGGCTCTGTGGTATGTGGTACTGGTTGCTGCTGGGGTGAGTCTCCACACCCAGTATAGGTATGTGGTTACCGGGGATCGAACCCGGGTTGTTGCGCTTGTAAGACAGGCGCCAGAACCATTGAGCTAAATCCCCGGCCCCATAACACTTATGTTTTAAAGATGGAGGCATTGCTAGCAAAACCAATGATCTAAAGATCTAAACCACCGTTTGCTAATTATTTGAAAGAGAGTGAGAAAATATATAATTCTTTTAAGGGATATTGTCCTTGAAGGACTTAAACAAAATTAGCTAAAAATGGATATAGCCTTGTTGTGGCTTCAGTTACAAATGCCCTTGATGCTCCATCCTCACCACCAAAGAGCAAGTAAAGGGAGGCCCCAGACTCAGTAATAATGAGCAATTTGCCTCATCATCAGCTTCCAAAGGATGAGGAAGAATAGCCTCAGGCTCAGTGATAGTAGATGCCTTAAGGACTAGCAATGTCTGGTTTTCTTGTGGTGTACATTTACATTTGAACACAAATAAGGATTTGTTTTCTTAATTCAGAGATAGTCTAAATATGAGGCAATTTTGACCATTTTCCTCTTCTTGACAATACAATTTCAGTTGTGAAATAGCATCATAATCAATACTTCCTTTGGCATTCCATGGTGTCTTACGAATCCCAGCAACTCTGTGTCCTCTTCCTTCATTTAGCCTTTGATTCAATCACCTCTGCATCTTCTGTCACCTACTCAAAGCTTTTCTATTTTAATAGTATTTGTGAGACCCTTCTCCTTCTATAAGAGATGACCCCAAGACATCTTTTTTACTTGGCATATATATGCATGTGTGTGTGTGTGTGTGTGTATGTGTGTGTGTGTGTGTGTGTGTTTAGTTTTTTGAGACAGTCTTGCTTTGTAGTTTAGGCTGGTCCACCATGCCCAGCATTGTGGTATGTGGTACTGAGTGCTGGTGGGTGTGAGTCACCACACCTGGGTTTGTTGTATGTGGTTACTGAGATCGAACCCAGGACATTGCGCTTCCAAGGTAGGCACCGGAACCACTGAGCTAAATCCCTGGCCCCTACTTTGGTACATTTTTAAGGAGTAAGAGACTTTGATATTGAATTCCTCATCAACACAAGAGAAAAAATTTGCAGCCCTTTAATTTTCTACTAGATTTTTATGTCCTCAAGGCATCCTTGAAGTGACTTAGCTATAAGGTAGTTGGCTACCATCTGTAGTATGATCAGAAGATAGTTCAGGCCAGACTCTCTTCTATCAGACCCTATCTTCTCTGGGAACTTGCTACAGAAAGGGTGACAAATGACTTTAGCCATAACACTTATGTTTTAAAGATGGAAACATTGCTAGCAAAACCAGTGATCAAAAGATCTAAACCACCGTTTTCTAATTATTCAAAAGAGAGTGAGAAAATATTTAAGAACAAGTAGGAAACAGTTGGAGAGCTTCTCAGCCTTTAAAAGATAACCTCTAAGGATAGTCTGGTAAAATGACTTGGAGAAACCTTGCTCTAGGCTCCAGAAGCCTCTAAGACATTCCTGTTATCTACTGAATCACCTAAGCAACCTTCTCTAGTGGCAAGACAAGACTACATTTTGTTCAACATACATTTTCTAATTAAAAATTTTCACATCTCTGAAGCTCATAGGTTAAGTTTATATTCATTGCACATGTTAGTAAAGGCATATTTATCAATTTTCTATGTGTACATGAAAGAAGAGAAAGGCTGATTAAAATCCCCTTTTTAACCCTTAGTTAGCACATACAAAACAAAGTTTAAAATATTAGCTAATTCTCCTCTGTGAAAAGTCAACAGTTGTACGTTGCCTCAACCTGATTTCCTGGGGGGAGGGACATTTTAATTACAAGGTAGTTATAAAGTTAACTGCCTGTTAACTGAAAGAAACTTAGGGTGAGTTTCCAATCTACTAACAAAGAGAAAAAGTCCAAATCTGTAGCTCGACTCTTAAAGGAGGCAAGAGAGAGCTCTAATAGTGTTGAGTGTGGTCACTCTGGAACAGAAGATATCTATTAGAAGATCACTGTGGAAGTTACCTCTTACCCACTGAGGGGTGCGGAGGTTCTACCTTAAACTAAATGTGTTTTGGTTCCTTAAATGTTGTGCTTAGAAAACAGCTCCTTCTAGTCTTACCCAGCAGTCAGTTCTTTCCATGAGGTGTCAGGGTCAGTCTCCTGAGGAAGATCACTAAGCAGGCACATAAGTTTCAAAATCCCAATGTCTCATCTGACCCAGAGAGAGGGTATGTGTTCCTCATCTAAGATGACTTCCCTGTCTTGGGAATTAACAAATGTTCATTTTTTTTTTCACAGGCTCAACTTCATCAGTTGGATAGGATGGAAAAGTTGGAACACTTTAGGGTTCCTTTTTCTCTAACCTTATATGCCACTATTAATTATTATTATTATTATTATCATTTTATTGTGGAATCAGGGATTGAACTCAGGACCTTGCACTTGCCAGGAAAGCAGCAACACCACTGAGCTACATCCCTGGCTCACTCTTACATACCTTTAAAAAGGAAAATATAAAATGGCAGAGAAAGATCAGAAAGGAGATCAACAAAAGGAAGTTTTTTCTTCTTGTGTTCACAGTGAGTGAGATAACTTGCTCATGAGTCATCACTCTCAGCCTGGAAAACCAAGAATGGGCAATCTACAGAGCTAAGCTGCCTCCTCACTAGCAGAAGATCAGACCCGAGGGGAAACTGAGGCAGGACAGGCTCAACATTCCTTCTAGGGTGCAGAGGGGTGACGAGGGCCAATCAGTTTCAGTGAAACCTGTCCCTCAAGTCTTAACAATGGTCACCAGCCGATTGTCTTTCAATTGGTGTAGGTCCTATGATTTATTAACAGG
>PVIR01010098.1:0-50507 GCA_004026965.1 Petromus typicus
GCTCAGTGCCTGGAGGGCGTGGAGGAGGGAAAGGTGACATGCAGGCCCTCGTGGGTCCCCTCACAGACAGGACCCCCTCTCGGGGTGGCAGGGAGAGCTGTGGGCTCTGCCCTTCGTGGCACATCCTGCCCACACCTCAGCTTCTGCCAACCCCCCTGATGCCACCCAAGCACAGGTGCTATCTCCTTCAGCCGACTGACCGACCATGGAGACCCCGCCTTCTGGAACCTCCCCCTCCTCTGCCCAGCAGGGTACAGGTTTCTTCACACTGTGGGCAGCAGAGCCGATGGTCTCCTCATCTGTTTCTCCTGGACGCAGAGGCTGGACCCACCGTCAAAGGTCTGATGTCCACTCCCCTCCGTGCGGGGAGCACTCTGCCCCACCGCCCTGCCCCGGAAACGGAGCTGTCTCATGTCTCGCCAGGACTTGCACCTCCTGTTGCAGAGGGAGCCGTTTCCCGTGTGCTCCGTGGGTGCGCTGCCTGAGGCCCGAGGAGGAGCCACGCTGGGAGTGGTCACCAAGAGGCTGGAGCCGGCCAGGGGGACACGCAGGCCTCGTGAGGCGGGGCCCAGCCTCCGGACTCAAGGCTGACGGGGCTCCTGACAGCGTGGCACTGGCCTGCACCGGAGGGTGCTGGACACAGCGCCGCCCCAGGCCGCTGAACACCTGCTGGGCAACGGAGACCACCACGGTCCACAGTGCTCACGGCTCATAGGCGGCTCTGCTAGGCTCACCTCGCTGGTCTCCCGGTCGAGATGGTTTCCCAGGAGAAGTCCTCAGCAAACCCAAAGAGGGAGGTCGTGTGCAGGCCGCCGGTCACGTCTGGGGCCCTGCCCAGGGCAGGGCTGGCTGTGGGCACAGCTGGCGCCCACTGCCACTCCTCACCACGCCCGGGGGCTTTGAGAGTGGGCAGCTCTGTTCTCTCCATGAGGGGCCGGCTGGGCTGGCTCGGGGCAGCCTCGCCCGTGCTCGTGCCACCCTCACACACCTGACTCCCACTCCCCCAGATGCTCCCCAGAGGTTCCTGTGGCCAAGCCGAGCCTTCACTTTCACATAGCCCCCGGGCTGGACAAAGCCACGTGTTTGTTTGTTATGTTATGTTATGTTATGTTATGTTATGTTATGTTATGTTATGTTATGTTATGTTATGTTATGTTATGTTACGTTGTTATGTTGTTATGTTACGTTGTTATGTTATGTTATGTTATATTATGTTATGTTATGTTATCTTATGTTGAGGGCTTTTCCTGGGGCTCCCTGGCCTTGAGACAGAAAATGTCACTAATTCCCTGAGGGCCAACAGCAGAGCACAGAAGCGAGCCTGGCTCCTTGGATGTGAGACCCAAAATCCCTTCCCTTTCCAGAACTATTATAAAAGAGGGCAGATCCCATGTTGATATGGGTATACATTGGTACCCTTGAGGCCCAAGTGCTGAGCAGGGTTCTCCCTGGAGTCCAGCGTCGCGAGGGGTTCTGCGTGGCACTGCTTCTGCCCTGCCAGCGGTGAGGAGAGCAGTGGCTCTGGGAAGGGAGAGCAGCCACGCCACGGGGGTGCCGGGAAGTCCCTAGGCAGATGCCAGCAGTTTGAAAGCAGCCGGCTGCACTATCTGGTTCGAACATGAACCTCAGCACCCAGGCTGTGTACCACTCCCAAGAGACCATCCAGCGGGGCAAACAGGCACAGCCAGGCAGTCCTCATGGATAGGACTGCAGTGACCAGGGAGAAAGAAGGCATGCATGCCCTGCGACCTCTCGGCCAGGCTGCTTAGAGCCCCAGGTACCCAGGCCTCAGGACCTGCCCTGGGAGGACCCACAGCTCATCAAAAGACAGATTGGAGTTTAGAATCATGAATTAAAATCAGAGTTCCTCGTTTTGCGGTGGTGTGACACCCAGGTAGGACTGTCTGCCAGTCACGGGCTCCAGCTGTCCATGACCTTGAGCCCCAAGCTGGGACACAAGCAGTGGCATCCAACTCCTGGAGCAGCAGGACCTGGAAACGGTCCCGTGAAGCATCCACGATGATGACGGCTGCTACCAGCACCAAGCACGGGGCTGGGGAGTCTCCATGCCCATGTGTGCAGAGGTTTCTTCACTTAAAACAATGACAATACTCCCCACGTCACCCAGAGACTACTGAGCTGCCAGCTGCACAACAGATGCAGCACCTGCCAGGGCTCTCAGAGGCAAATAGCGTTTTAACGCAAATTGGGTGGAGGATGTAGCTCAGTGGTTCTGGCACCTGCCTTGCAAGGGCAAGGTCCTGCGTTTCATCCCTGGTAACCACACATAACAATGCCAGATGTGGTGGCTCTCGCCTGTAATCCCAGCACTCAGGAGGAAGAGGCAGGAGGATTACTATGAGTTTGAGGCTTGTCTGGGCTACACAAGCTCAGGACTAGCTTGAAATACAAAAGCGAGACCCAGTCTCAAAATAAAAGGGTACATGTGTATAGTAGCTGCTTTTCCACCTCTGAGACAAAAGCCTGACACCAACCAGTAGTAAAGCAAGAGGTTTATTTGGCTCAGTCTCTACTGGGTTCAGTGCAGGGTTGGCTGGATCCCAGGCAGAGACACACATGGAAGGCCTGCGAGGAGCCAGGGGTAAGAAAGCTCGCCCAGGGAACACCTCCAGGGCCTGGCTCCCAGAGCACACGCACTCAGCAGTGGGCAAGTGCACCCAGGAAAATAGCACCCCGTGACCTCATCACCTCCAAACACAAGAGACTTGAGGGACACTCTGGATCTAAACCATGACATTCCACACTGGCCTCCAAAAGGTTCGTGTCCATCTGATTACACAAAACGCACCCAGTCCATCTCTAAGACTCACCAAGTCCTAACAGCTCTAGTACTGCTGAGAAGTTCAAGCCCAAAGTATTGGATGCCCGGCCACCTGAGGGTGCAGCTACTATCAAAGAGCACAGAGTAAAGAACAAGCGATCTTACGGAGGGGTGGGGTTGACCCTAGCTCTTCCAGCTGGGCCCATGATCTCCGGACTTGTCGGTATACTGTTTATGCAACATCTTAGGAGCATAACGGCAGACAGAGGGAACCGCAGGCTAAGGCCCTGATGAGCCAGGCTGGGAAGAAACGAGCGATGCCTTCCTGTCAGTCCGTAGCTAGCAAACCACCTGCTTTACCTTCAGCTCACGTTTGCTCTGGAAGGGCAGCTGCCCCGTCACAAGTCCTCAGCTGCAATGTCATCTTGCCATCAGAGATGTCACAGCATCTTCTGTCACAGATCTTAATCATGACCATCGGCACAAGGAGTTCTGTTTCCATACACCAGCTGAAGTTCATTGGCAAGTCACACAACTCA
Organism: Petromus typicus; assembly: GCA_004026965.1. Classification (NCBI taxonomy): domain Eukaryota; kingdom Metazoa; phylum Chordata; class Mammalia; order Rodentia; family Petromuridae; genus Petromus; species Petromus typicus. Next base: position 3,322 of record PVIR01010098.1, read on the forward strand.
ATCAGTAGCCAATTTGTAAGCCAATTCCATAATATTTTATAGCTTGATTGGCACAGTTTCAAGATAGTCTCCTGCACCAAAGTCTCCTCTGAGATTCAAGGCAGACTTTTAGCTGTGAGCTGCTGTGAAGACCTGAAGGGAGGTTAAATACCTCTAATGTCCACATGCTTCTAACACACAACAATGAAACAGACATTTCCAGTCTGAAGAGAAGAGAAGATAGAATGCACTGGAGCCAAAAGAAGTCTGAACTCACGGAACTGTAGCTCCGTGTCCGGTTTCCGGGACAGGCAGAAGTGAGAACTGAGCTCCGAAGGCCCTGGCGGCCCTGCTCTCGCGGCCTTGCTGGCTGCAGCCCGCCTGGCCCCTCTCAGGAGGGCTCTGTTTACCTGTACAGCTCTCCTCAGCAGATGAGCCGTGATCGCGGTACCTCCCGCCTCCCAGTTCCCCCACTGTGCTTCTGACTTCACCCACACCGCTTCGCACACGGCCTGACCTCTCAGGCCTGCTTCCGGGGTCTGCGTGGAAGTCCACGACCCCTTCATTCTCCATGTTTTCAGATCCACAAGGATGACAGCAAGGCCACTGCCAGCTCGCACAGTGGCCCGGACCCCTCAGATCGTGGCTGCAAGTTCTGAGTCCCTGAGTAAATGAGCACAGTGCATCAAATGCTAGGGCACCGACTCCTTTGACAGCCCTTCTCCAGCCTGCACTGTGAGGACGATCTTCTCAAATCACTGCTTTATAGTTTTGTGTTTTTGAGCCTATAGATGGCGGAGTGTTGCTAATTCCTAACATATCTTCAGGCCATCTTTCTTAATGTCCCAGAGAAGCAATTGATTTCCCTTCCATGCTGATCTTTTCAGTAGTCATGCCCTCCTCTGTCCCAAATTTACAGGCGTTTCCTTTCTGAGGAAGCTGCAACCTTATCACACCTGCATTTCCTTCCTGACCTTACTGTAGATAAGGCTAAAAGCAACCAACTATACCCATGCTGCAGCCTGAGTTTGGGCTCCTTTGAAATTTTCTCTCTCAGGTTAATTATCACCCTTAACCTCATTCTCATGCACTCTTACAATGTGAGTAAAGTACAGACAAATTTTCTGCCTGAGTGTAATAACACACATGGCTTCTGGTCCATCAAGCCTGCGTCATCATCTGAAACCCCCAAGCCTGGCCCTTACTGTGTGCGTTTCTGTGAGCATTCTGCTGTCCTGAGCGCCAACCAGAATCGCCCATCAGGCTCGTCTTAAAGCGGTCTAAGCCTCCTCCAGCTAGCTTCTCTAAACTTTTCCATATTCTTCCTGTAAAATTTTTCACTCTTGTGAACCATGGTCAAGAACAATCACAGAAAAGACTTTACTCTCAATAACAAAACCCATGTCACTGAAACAAAACACCCAGGACTCCCACCTCAGTGAGGTTTATTTGGCTCTGTTTCCAAAGAGTCCAGTTCATGCCTGGCTGACGCCAAGGCAGAAACTCCGGTGGAAGGCCATGGTACAGGAAAGCCATTCATCCGCTGCGGTGGGCAAAGGTAGGACCGAGGGCCAAGACCCACACCCCAGTGACTACCCGCACCCGGCCCACCTCTTCCCAGCACAGTCACATCTGAACCCATCAATGAATGAATCTACTCTTGACTAATGAATGGCCTGATTACTTTCAAAATGCATAAAACTTTAGGAGACTGTTTAGATGTAAATCATAACAGTAAATCTAACAAGATATATTCTGGATCTGTATACCAAACAATACAATACACTGACCAAAGAAACTAAAGAAAATCTAAATAAGTGGAGAAATGCATCATATTCTTGGTTTGGCAAAATCATTATGGTTAAGGAATCTGTTCACTACAGGTTGATCTGGGGATGTGGAGCAATCTTATTAAAAATAAAAATTAAATGTCTAGGGGATTTGGCTCAGTACAGAGGGCCTGGATTCAGTCCCCAGTACTACCAAAAAATCCCAGCACCATCTTTTGTACAGACTGACCATATTATTTCAAAAATTACATAGAAAAGCCAGGAGGTTGGACTCACTAAAACACTTTTGAAAGGGAGTGGCAAACTGGGAGGCCTCGCCCCAAATGATTCCAAAATTACTTCACAGCCCCAGTGGTCAGGACAGCAGCACTGGCAAAACTACAGCTTCCCAGGTCCGTGGAACACAGAGGCCCCAGACAGAGGTCTCCGTGGGCAGCCAGCTCCTCTTACAAGTGTGCAAGAATGATCTCCAGCACAGAGTCCAAAAACTGACTATCCCAAGCGGAAGAGAACAAAGCGGGAAGAGGAAACTCCCTGGTCGCAAAGTGGGTCGTAGGCCATGCGTAAGACCTACGGTTATAAAGCTCCTAGAATGGAATGTACCAGAAACTATCTGTGATTTGGAGTTACTCAAAGAGTTCTTAGATACAACAGCACAAATGCAATCTATTTTAAAAATGATCCATTGGCTCTACGAGAACTAAAATCTTAGGCCTGTCAAAACACCCTGATAAGAGATGAGAGAAACAAGTTGCAGACTAAAAAAAACACACTTTCCGACAAGGTCAGGCGCGCTCAGGGTGGTACGGCTGTAGACAAAAAAACACATTTTCAAAGCCAATGTCTGATGAGAAACTTGAATCTATAATATACAAAGGACAATGAAATCTCAAAAAAATTATAAATATCTCTGATTAAAAAGAGGCCTGAAATTTAAACGATACTTTCTCAAAGGGAAAAACTAAATTAACTGTATTTAGGCTAAAATATAAACATTTTAAAATTTAAGAGATTTAGTTAAACCACCTCTGAATAATATTGTATAACTGGGAATGCACATATTAGCCAGAAATAAAGATGAAATCACTGCCTTAGAATTCAATTTTTAAAAGCTCAGGCCATTAAATTATGCCCAAGGAAAGCAAAAAGAATGAAAAGGCAAAGAGAAAAAAATCATGCAAGATAAACATAATAGAAATTTGCAAAAAAAAAATAGGTTGGTGCTTTGCAACAAAAACAAAACTGAGCCTTCCCTAGGGAAAGTGATCTACTAAAGACGATCTTAGATGCACATTTCAGCCACCTCAGGAAGGAATAACTGCAGGTGTGATGTCATTAAAACAATATACTAAGAGAACTTCATGAACAAACTTTATCCTATAAACTAGAAAACAATAAGTATAACTTATTGTTTGTCTATTGTATAGACAAATTCATAGAAAACTCCTGACACTAGAGGAAAAAAACTTGAATTGTTCTACCACAGTGAAAGAAGTGTAAAAATCTTCCTTGGGCCGCGGATTTGGCTCAGTGGTTCTGGCGCCTGTCTTTGCAAGCGCAAGGACCCGGATTCAATCCCCGGTAACCACATGATAATACTGGGCATGGAGACTCACCCCAGCAGCAACCAGCACCACATACCACAGTGCCGGGCGTGGTGGCTCACGCCTGTAATCCCAGCACTCGGGAAGCAGAGGCAGGAGGATTGCTGTGATGTGAGTTTGAGGCAGAGCTCAGGGCCAGCCTGAACTACAAAGTGAGATCCTGTCTCAAAAAAAAAAACCAAAAACCTTCCCAGTGAGGAGTTTTGAGTCCTTAACCCATCAAGGGTGGCTGTGGCAGTGCTGCAGGGACTCACTCCCACAGCACACGGCTCTTTGAGAGCGGAGAGAAGGCCTTGCTGCGCTTTACTTGCACAGAAGTAGAAAGGACATTGAAGGGAATCAGAAGTTCCGGTTAAGCTCACTGCTGAACACAGATGCAAAACTCCTCAACAAAAGTGCTGTCACCCAGTCAAGGCTTATATAAAATAACACACGGCACAAAAAGACTAGGCTCTTCCCGTAGAGGAGGGAATCTCTCACTCACTGCATCAGGAGGGCTGCAGGGGCGCTTCGTGCAATACCTCACCAACCCGTGGGCTGAAACCTGGCGCGCTTACTGGCCTGCGAGTTTCACAACTTGAGACCTGAACACAGCACACGCATTGGCACAGGCAGACCGCCGACTCGTGCGCTCAGGGCTAAAGATGATGGGCCGTGCCTGTGTTGAAAATGAATTGTGTGGCTGAACGCAGAAAGCCAAGTCCTGCGACTCTAGAGCGCAGCTGACCCGGGCAGGGGTGTGAGCATCTGCCTGGCGCAGAGGTGTACACAGGTGCCGGGTCCTGGCTGCCCCCGGCGGGGTCGTGGGCCTTCTGCCCAGGTCCTAGGTGCCCTCAGCAAGGAATTGGGCAGGACACCCCCCAAAGGCGGCGGGGGTGCAGGTTCCTGAAGGAGAAAAAGGGCACTCCCCAGAGCAGATGAAGCCAGGACGGGGCTTCCAGCACCCTGAGGAGAGCAATGGGCCTCCTGCGTCCAAAGTGGTTGGACTGGCCCACCATGTATAAATGTGGCGCTGGGCCAGGCTCTGTCCAAACCCCTTTGCCTAGTCAGACACACTGTCCTGCATCTCAGCCCCGCGAATGGTACTTCAAGCCTGAGCCTGGTACTCTTGCTCCAGTGCTCTGCGAGCACGCTGTCCCCAAACCGTCTTCCTGGACTTTCTCACATCTGATACAGTCAGGTGCTGGTCTAACCCGGCCCCAGTCTCAGAGCGCAGGGCATTACTGTCTGTGGGTACAGGGATGCTGTAGACTGAGAGCTGGGCCTGGGACAGGCAAAGCCTCAGATGTGCGGGGGACATGGAATCAGAGGACACTGGGGGCCCATTGTCTGAGGCCTGAGAGGGTACAGGTGGACGTGGGATTAGGACTCTGGGTGGAATAGCGCTGTCCAGCCTTCTCGGGTCCAGGGCTGTGTGGTCCCTGCTGCGACCTCCCTGCCACTTCAGGGTCTCCACAGGTATCATCTTCCTTCTCAGCCCCTCAGAGACAGCTCTGTGTCCTCCCTACAGGCCACAGCTCCTGGACACAGGGTAACCATGGCCAGCAGCTAGCTAGGCCCTCAGGGAGCCACTGGGCAGGTATGACAAGAACCAGTTCCAAGTCAGGCTGAAGGGCGCTGTGCTGAGAAGAGTCCCTGCTCCTCTCCACCCCACTGTCCCCGTCACAGTGCTGCAGGCGTGGCCACCCCCAGGCGAGGACCTCACTGCTTCCTCTGGTCCTCAGAGCCACGTACTAACTGTCCTGTGGCCTCTGCGCCCATGTATCTGCTTCAGGCACTTGAGCCTCTTCTCCCAGGTCACCAAAGTTCCTCCATCCACAGGGGAATCACCCAGCTGAGAAGGAAGCATCATTGCCTCCAAAGCTGGCTGCCAGTGCTGTGTACTTCTGGAAGCCAGGCCTCCCGTCCCTGCCAAGCACTGTCCCGAAGGACCACACCTGGGACATTAGTGCAGACATAAAGGGCACGGCGGGCAGGTGGGGAAGGGGAGCAAGGCCACTCATGACAAGGTCAGCGAGGTTGTTTTCTCTTAATATGCAAGAAGCACTCACTTTTGGATGGTGCCATGCCATTGAGATTGTGTGTGTAAAAGCACTTGGACCTGACCATGGCCTTTGGTGGGGGCTGACGGAGACCAACAACTCACCCTAGCAGGGCCCACTCGGGTCCCACAAGAGCAGCCTCTTCTCTTCCCAGGGCAGTGGGCAGAGGTCCCCACTCGACCCGCTTTAAAAGGCCCAACCCGGGGACCTTGGGGCCCAGTGCCATCAGGCACAGCAGACAGATGCCGCAGCGTTTATATATCACATCAGCACCCTAAATAGAGGCCCTGGGAATCACGCCGTGGGCTAGTCCTAAATTGCTCCCCCACGCACGGTGGCCCCACAGTGCCACGGTCTTTGTGGCCCAGAGGAAGGGTCGGCAGTGGCTGTGGAAGAGTGACTGCGCTATGTGCAGACATGTGTTCACAGGAGGCCAGGCCGAGCCCCTGTGGGCAGGCTGGGCTCTGGGCCCTCCTGCCCGCTCACCCTGGCAGTTTCTGCCGCAGTGCACATCTTATTTAAACAAGAAGTGGGAGAGCAGAGCAGAATTATTAATGCACAACAGGACTTTCTGCAGGGCTATTTTCCTGGCCTCTTAAGACCTGTGCAAATAGTGCTGGTGTAGGACAGAATAACAGACACACCGGCTGCTCCGTGTGTCCCAGGGCGCAGGATGGCAATGGCCAGCAGCAGCCTGCAGCTGACATCCAGGAGGAAGTGACACAGCGATGGCTGGGTGCTGTTCCCCTGAGCAAGAGAACCACCTGCTTACTCGCCGCACCTCCGGTGAGGTCTGAAGTTGTACTTTCACAGAATGTCCAACTCCACTAGCTGTGAGTCCTTCCTGTGCCCAGAGTAGCAAAATCTGTAGTTCTCTAGATTTCTTTCAGGGTTATGCTGCCCAGGCTGGACTTCAACTGAGACCCTCCAGCCTCAGCCCCAGAAGTAGCTGTGCTGACAGGTGAGCATCTTATGCTGCTCTTAGAACCTCTTCTACATAGGTTTTGCCTTTCTGTTTCTGCATGCCTAGAAGCTGAGCCAGAACCTGGGCAAGTGCTCTATCAATCACTGAACTACATACCTAGCCCCCTTCTTGATTTTGAGTTAACTTCCCCAGGCTGGCCTCCAACTTGTGGTCCTTCTGCCTCAGCCTCCTGAGTACTAGAATTATGAGCACGTGCCACCCACTTCTCCTGCCCCAGGCCACCTGCTTCTTTAAAGATGTGGAGACAAGAACTGCACTGCTGCCCGCTGCCAAGGCTGTGGATCAGCCTGGACTCTGGACCCTTTGGGATGAAGAGTGTCTGCTTTGTCAAACCCTCAAAGGTGCCAGAAGGTTTGGCACGTGATGACGTGCTGTTTCCAGAAATGTGTCATCTACTGCTGCACACCATTGCCACAGGGTACTGACGGTCCTTGGGACGCACCAGACAGTCTTTCAGATTTGTGTCATGGGATGGCTCTGATTTCATCTGGTTCGTGAACCTGAGTATTCCTGATACCCTGGCGGGGAAGAGAAAGGAAGAATGAAGACAAATCCAGACACCAGGCAGGATGGCGGGTATTTATTGGTTCAGCACTTCGGCGTGTGGTATTAATTGTGTCTGAGTGTTCTGATAGGTAGTTAATGCACGGGCCTTAATGAAAACAGCCCCACTTCATTTTAAAATTAACTACTTGTACATTGAACAACAAGCACTGATAAATGATGGCAATAAATCTGTGATGGAGATTTATGTCCTCGTAACTCAGGAGCGGGGTGTGAGCAGACTTAGATAGGGGGGGAGATGAGAGAGACAAGAAAGGAGATGGAGCCCCAAAAGGCTTTGCACCCACAGAGCAGCTAGGCATCAGCCGCCACTGCTCTCCGCACACCAGGCAGGGAAAAGCAGGTCCTAGAGGCACCCTGCACACCTTGCCTGGCAGAGGGCAGCTGGCAGCAGCTGCTCCAGGCCAGCTCAGGACACTGGCACCTCCTGCGCACTTCCTGGGGGAGCACAGCCAAGTGGACACAGGGTCAGCTCTGGGCATGATTTCCTTGACCCCCCACGACAGTCCTGAGAATGGCTCCCGCACGCCCATCAGAACCTCGACTTCAGCGGGGAGGGCGCAAGCTCCCGGGCTGAGGCACCCGGCTGTGTGCTGCATGTGCCCAGAGCCTACGGGGCACGGAAGGGGTACAGGAGGCAGAGCTGGGGCGCCCAGAACCCACTCGCTCCGGGCAGTTTGAGAAAATTCTCAGTTTATGCGATGGTGCTTTCATCTCTCCCCAAAGGTGACCCCAGCACTCTGGGGCTTCCTGGGGGGAGGGAACATGCCTGTGTGGCCAGGTCCCCAGTCCTGACACAGAAGTCTCCCCGATGCTGCAGGAGGTGAGTGGGGCAGCACAACGTGCTGGTAAAGAAATGCAGCAGGCTGTGGGGCCGGCGAGGGCTCTGGGCACAAGGAAGGGGCACAGCCCACAGCACGGCCTGGCTTGGCACCTAGGGCACAGCCGAGCTGTGCTCCACAGTGGCAAGCAACCCCACCCGGGCAGGGCTGTTACCTGCGAAGCTGGCCCAGGAAGATGGCACCGTAGGCAGCATCATGACACCGGTTTCAAGTTGTACCACAAAACCATGGCGACCAAAACACCCTGGGGACCTTAGAACAGAACAGAAGACACAGACTCCCAGGTGCCTGCAGTTGTGGGGCTGAGAGGAGACAGTGCCCGGACAGCTGGACAGCAGCGTGCAGAAAATCCTGGCCTTGCCCATCCTGAAGACAGACATGACGGGGCCAGGGCCTGACCGAGGCAAGGAGCTCGGGGCTGCTGGGAGTATGCAGGAGCCTGGAGGCCACCAGCGGGGCAGAGATTCCCGAGCAGGTCCCCAAAAGAACAGCGAGAATCAGCAAGTGGGGTCGCGTGCAGCTCAAGGCCACACAAGGCAAACAAGCAGCAAAGGGGAGGACGCCGACAGCAGGAGTCTGCCACCGCACTTCTGGTAGAAGACGAATATCCAGAATAAACCAAGAATCAAAAAACTGAAACAGGGCTGGGGAGTTAGCTCAGCGGTTCCGGCGCCTGTCTTGCAAGCACAAGGGCCCGGGTTCGGTTCCCCGGTAACCACATAACAACACTGGGTGTGGAGACCCACGCCCAGCAGCAACCAGTACCACATACCACAGTGCCGGGCGTGGTGGCTCACGCCTGTCATCCCAGCACTCGGGAGGCGGAGGCAGGAGGATTGCTGTGATGTGAGTTGGAGGCTGAGCTCAGGGCCAGCCTAAACCACAAAGCGAGACCTTGTCTCAAAAAACCTAAAAAAAAATTGAAACAGCCCCATTAGTAAATAGGGAAATGAATAACAAGATTCTTCTCAAAAGAAAATTGACAAATGGCCAATAAATACCTGAAAAAAACACTTAACATCTTCAGCGACATTAGACATGCAGACTGATATTTCCTCCCACCCCCGTCCCGGGACACAGGCCTGCGCGCTCGCAGGGAGCTGACCCCACAGCCTCCATGCCAGTCAGTGTGGTTTCTCACAGCACTCGGGACAGACAGCAGCTCCCTGTCGTGCTCCCAGAACTGCGCAGTGCTCCTCACAAGCAGGGTGTTGAGAAGGGGGCCAGTCCACAGCTGTCCTTGGGGACTGAGACCCGATGGGTCTACAGCTGGTCAAAATCCTTCCGTGACGAGGGTAGTGCAGCAAAGCATTTCAAATATTGTCAGACACTGTGTGAAAGGATCAATTCCATTTTAGAGCGATCCAACGTTCAAAAACCTCCCGTGTGAATCAGGGTTGGTGTGTGAGAAAATCCGTGTGCGTCATGTCGTGGGAGTCGCTGTACTGGCACCTGGGCTCTGCCAAACCCTGGTGTGTGAGACACTGGTGTGGGGGCTGAGAGCGGGCAGCAGCCGCTGCCGTGCCTCCAGCCCCAGATCCATGACCGGAAATACAGATGTCTACACCGCAAGAGCCACAGAGATCATGTAGGTTCTACCAGCATGGCAGCCAGGGCTGGCAGGGCATGACGCACATGCAGACTGGCCCTGTGCCTGGCCGGGTATAGGTGGTGACACTGCACCCTGGCAGTGTCTGCAGGCAAATGACTCCTGATCCCGAGGAGCCAGCAGCAGAGAATACATACGAATTGCATGCAGTCACTGAGTGAGAATCACGCAGGGAACCGGAGCGTGACAAGGAAGGCAGAGCAGGTGGCGCTTGGTGAACAGTGCTCAGTGACGCCACGCTCAGGGGGATGTGGCAGGCTGGCTGAGTCCTGGGAGGTGCCGGTCAAGGAGCAGGATGAGGGAGCAGTGCCCAGGGCCTCTGGACAGTCAGATGGGTGAGTGGGCCTGTGCCAGGTTCTTGGAGCCACCCACTATTGCTGTCTCAATGCCAGGAAAAGTCCCTGGTGTCTGGATTGGGCCACCAGCGTCCCCGCCTCTCCCCACCTGCCTGCAGGCTCCTGGTAACCTCTGCCTGGTGCAGAGGGCAGGGGCCAGCTTGCTGCTACATCTGGGAATCTAGTGGGTGGCTGGGTCAGATAAAACGGGCATCACATCCTGGTAGGTTTGTTGGCTCAGAATGGAGCCAGTGTGGCATTTCTCCATCAGAATGCCACAGTCCTCATGGCACCTTTCGTGGGATACCACACTTCTCCCCACAACCCCTTAGACTCCCCAGGAACAAAGCCAAAATGGCTGCTTCAGTCAGAGACACTCCTCCTCCCCTTTGACCCTTGATGTCATTACCGTGCCAAGGAGAGACTCACCAGTTAGAGAGGTCTGTGGAGCCTTTCCACTTCCTGTTACCCTATTTCTGGCCCCCTAGCCTATATATAATGCCCACATCCTTTGTTCCAGGCGCTCAGTGGGCCACACTACTCACCATTGCTAGAGTAGCTCTGGCTGGTTACTTTCCCCCAATAAAGCCTGCTATAGACACCTAGGCCTCGACCACCTTTTCTTTTAATTTTTCTATCTCATTCACTTCTTTTCTCCATTGTAGAGTGAGCACAGCATGCTCTGCCCAGCAAATAGGCTGCTCCTCCTCCAGGGCCAAGGGTGTCAGCGCAGTTTGACACTGATTTTTTTTTTTTTTTTTTTTTTGAGACAGGGTCTCGCTTTTATAGTTCAGGCTGGCCCTGAGCTCAGCCTCCAACTCATATCACAGCAATCCTCCTGCCTCTGCCTCCCGAGTGCTGGGATTACAGGCGTGAGCCACCACGCCCGGCACTGTGGTATGTGGTACTGGCTGCTGCTGGGCGTGAGTCTCCACGCCCAATATTGTATGTGGTTACCGGAGATAGAACCCCGGCCCTTGCACTTGCAAGACAGGAGCCAGAACCACCGAGCTAAATCCCTGGCCCCGACACTGATTTTTATGGCCACAGTTTATGGCACCACGTGGCTCTAAAGTGCCCAAGTATCTTCACTGGAGTTCAACTCAGAAATGGGGATTTTAGCCAGGCATGGTGTCACAGGCTTGTAATCCCAAGTACCCAAGGGACTGGGGCAGGAGAGTGGGGACTTCACGGCCAAACTGGACAACTTCATGAGAACACATCTCAATAAAGAATGATAAATAAAATTTTAAAAAAGAAGAGCTTTCCCCAAGCTGAAGAAAAAAATTCAGTCTCCAAGTTAGTATTTTGTGAAGGGATTTTCAAGGGAAATTTTGGTCACAGACAATTTCACAGTCCTGGTTGCTGTCAGAAATGGCTGCTGGAGGAAGATGCAATTTCGCTGTTCCCTGTCCCAACTCCTGCATGTGACCCTGGGCCTCAGACCCGAGTCCCTGACACCAAGGATCACCCTGCTGCGAGGAGACAGCGGCTCTGTCCCTGGCCTCCGATGACTCTGCGACTGTGTTCCTGACAGTCAGCATGCTCGTGCACGCGGTGAGTCCTCTCCCGCAGGACGCCGCCTTGCCCACCGCGCAGTCCCCGCGGAGTTGTGACCGACGCTCCTCCCTTCTCTATTTCTCAGCAGCACAAATATCAGCATTAAACAGCAGGAGATGGTTTCTCTGTAAAGCAGACCTGAATGGGGTGTGAAGGCCTGTCTCCGGTGGGCAGCCAGTCCGGCCGCCGAGGTGCTGAGAGCTGTCCTGCCCCCGGAGGAGGAGGCCTCCGTCGGCTTTTCTGGCCCGTCCCCGCTGTGCTGTGTCTGGACCTCCAACTGTCACGAGTGCTCGGGCCGTGTGGCCTGAGAATCCGAGAGGCGGTTGGGACCCGAGGCCTGGCCTGTGCTGGGCTGGGGTTTGTGTGGGATGGTCTAAGCTAGAGGAAAGCTCAGCACCCTCCGTGGCTGGGCGGCGGCTGCCAGCACCTCTCCCTCTGCCCCCGTCTCTTCTCCATGCGTGGCCTTGGGCCCATCGCCCAGAGAGAGATATGGGCTCACCAGGCCCTGGACAACGGGCAGCTTTCTCCCCAGGGATCCAGTTCATGAAAGGAAGGAGCAGGGAAGAAGAGGCTGAACCTCAGACAGCACCTCCGCCCTGTTCCCTCCACCTGGCCCCACACAGCCCGGGCTCCCGGAGAGTTGCTCTCAGCCCAGCAGAGGGGCAGCAGGACTGGGCAGCAGGTGCCTCGCCCGTGAGGTGGCTCCTGGCAGCCAGGACCCACTGGCAGCACGGGCAGCTGGCTCCACGCTCTCCTGGCCACTGGTCACCCACTCTGCCCCCGTGGCCACGCTGTGGGTCTGCCCCACAGCGGAGCCCTCTCCGGATTCTTCTCCTGGCTAGCGTTCCTCAGTGAGTGCAAGAAGTGGCCACGCTGCGCGGCCGCCCGGGCTGCACCCTGCACACGTTACAGAAGTCCCACTGCACAGCTGGGCTCTACCGGCTCAGCCCCCACAGGCTCCTGGGCAGCCTGGGCCTGACCAAGGCAGCCCGGACCCAGGCCTGCAGGGGCGGGTGCCCTTTGGCCCGGTCCTGCCCCCTCCAGCCGTCCTTGCCTTCCCAGAAGGAAGCCGAATCCCGGGAAGATCCTGTTCCAGTGCCCTTTCCATCAGCAGGCTGCCGCCACTGGCTGGAAAACTTGCAGCCCTTCAGTGATGTGGGGCCCTGGGCCACGTAGCAGAGGAGACGCAGCCAGACAGGATGCAGGAGGCAGCCATGGGTACCCACAGGTGCCAGGAAGTTCGCTGGCACTCTCTGAAGGACGAAGGGCAGGTCGACCCACAGAGGCGCACAGGACACTGTTGGGATTTCCCTCAGCCTCTCAGGAAGGCCACCACAAGCCAGGGTGGTGCCGTCCCACCACCCCTCACCCTGCATAGCACAGCCAAGAGCCCGGAGGTGGCCGAGCCACAAGGGCTGCGCCCTCAGTCCACCCAAAGCAGTCAACTGGCAGTGCCCAGCACAGCTCTGGGGGACTCCAGGGAGGCGACTCCCTCACCACCAGGCTTGGTAAAGACTCCCCTCCCCGTGTGGCCCCAGGACCCCAGGCCCTGGCCTCCCCTGCACCCAGCTCGCTGTCGCCCAGAAAAGCCACGGTGCAAATGGTGACGCAGGGCGCAGGCTGGGTGAGCAGGCCCTGTGCCAAGACGGGGTTTCCACTCTCCTGCCCCTGCCCCACAGACAGCAGCATTCTGCCCGCCCTTCGGGCAAGCTCCAGGGCTGCACAGAAGCCTGGCCCTTGTGTTCATAAAAGGTCGACTTGCCGGTGGTCAGATGGGCACCTGAGTCGACTGCTAAATATCTCAGCCGAATTCCTCATTTGCCAGACTCTCAGGAGAGGCCAGGTCTGTGGCGTGGGGCTGCTCTGGTGAGCTGGCACTGCCATTGATCACAGTCAGGCGCCCCACTCCACTTGGCTTGTGACCCGCCGACGGAGCTCCACGCAGTGAGGACCTGGAGCCAGCAGGGACAGCCCTGAGGGTCCCAGATCCTCACCCTACTTCCGAGGTCGGCTGGGTCTGCCTGCTGCTGGCTACATTGCAGTCAAAGTGTGAGGCTTCCAGGGAGCATAGGCTAGGCTTCTAGTTCGGGCCCCCATGGCTTCTGACTGGGTGAATTTGGGGGTATACTCCGTGCTTCTGAGTCCCTGTCTCTGTGGCTACAGCGTGAGGGTAGCAGTACAGACCTAGAAATGCGCGCGCGCGCACACACACACACACACACACACACACACGAGGCGCTCGGGTGTCAGAGCGTGGCCAAGAGCCCCGCTCTGAGGGCTGAGTTAACTGTCCCTCCCTGCAACCAGCTCCAGACTCCCATCCAAAGGCAGGCAGGTTTCCTGGGCTCCCACGTGGGGGTCAGTCCTTGGTCTACTGCTCCAGGCAGGGGCATCAGAGACTCTCAGCTCAGAGTGGCCTGGAAGCAGAGCAGAGCTCCGTCTTCCCTGCTTGGTAGCTCAAGAACTCGTCCCCTCCCTCTGACTTCCTGACTGCAGACTCCCTGGGATTCCCCCTCAGTCTTCTCCGTCACAGCAGGCTGTGATCCTCTAGACACGGATCCGACCGCTTCCTCCCACTCCTCAGACTCAGCAGTGTCCAGCCGCTACAGAGCGTAGCGGCAAGTCCAGGCCGGACCAACCCTCACACGCTCGACTCCCCTCTGCCCTTTCAGGCCAGCCTCCCTCCGCAGAGAACTCTTCCAACAGGTCGGGCGTCCCCTCCCAGTGCACAGGACAGGCCGGGCGTCCCCTCCCAGTGCACAGGACGGGCCGGGCGGTCCCTCCCTCCCTGCATGGCCTCTCAGGTCCGCTTCTCCACACCTGGCTCCCGTCTCGGTGAAGCTGATGGAAGGCGGCCCACTGGTGACCGAAGGACTCAGCGGGACAGAGCTCACACACAAGGGAGCCTGGAGTCTGGCTAAGGTGGAGCAGAGCCCGATCATCATGGAATACTCGAGAGACAGTCGCTGAGTCCTCCCTGCCACCACGAAGCCCCAGACCAGCACCTTCCAGCAGGTGTGTCTCCCCGAGACAGGCAGGTACAGGGGCCCTGGTCTTGAGGCTTTGACTTTTCCCACCTGTGACACAGTGGGCTGGGTGCCACGTCTTCCTACTCTGAGACACCGTCACCGCAGAAAATGGGTGTCTTCACAGAGAGTCAGCAGTTCACAGGGGAGCACCACATCTGCCTGGCCGCCACACTCCAGGAACAGCAGCCCGCTGCCCAGACCTCCCGGGGCCAGTGCAGGACGGTGCAGGCTGCCCAGACCTGGGGCCCCTGGCCCACTGGGACCCTTTCCTGCCAAGGCCAGGCCTCTGTACTGCTGCTGCTCTGGGCCGTGCCTGTTGCTGCCGTGTCCTCCAGGGGGCTGCGAGCACAAACTGGTCTCTCTGTACCTGAGAGACCGCAGAAGGGTGACGTCGTGTGTAAGGCACACACACACACACACGTCTGTGACAGGTATGACAGCTTACTGTCAGGTATGTGCCAGACATCACGAGAAAGCCTTGCCTCTGTGACTTTGCTGTGGCCTCTGGGTGGCCCCAAATGTTTAAGGGGTCCAAGTTCACCCCACTGGTTCAACTGGGTTTTCAAGAACTGGGTCAACAGCACTTTGTGTGATGAGAGAAATGTGCTCTGTTGCCACATGGGCTAAGGCAGCCAGCCCTGGTCTTCTCGAACCTGGTTCCACGGCACTGCCTGGTAACCAAGATCCGTCAGGCTCAAGGCGCCCCTCGGAAGGCATCGTCAGATGTGATGGTACACACCTACAGTGCCAGCACTCAGAGGCTGAGACAGGAGAATTGTGGCGAGTTTAGGGCCAGCAAGGGCTACACAGAGAATTCGAGACCAGGCTGAAATACATTTGGAGACTCTTTCTCAACAAACAAGAGAAAATCCACAGTATCTGCATAGAACTGTTGGTGTTCTCCCACAGACTAAGGCATCTGCCAGTCAACACCTCACACCGGGAAAGTGCCCTCTACTTGGCTGCCATGCTGTGCCACTCAGGGGGTGGCCAATGGCAAGTCTAAATGCTGGGTAGCGATACCCCTCCCCAGACACCCTGTGCACAGCCACGAATGCTGAGTGCCAAGTGCTCAAGGTGGAGTGGAGCGTGAATCTACACTACGTAACAGACCGCTGTGTGCAGCTCACCCGCTGCTCTGGGCAGTGCGGGGCCGGCCTGTGCAGCTCTGACCTCGGGGCCACTCAGAGTCCTGAGAGCCAGGAGCACTGGGCAGTGAACCAGCAGGACCTTTGCAGCCTTCCAGCTGCAGTGACTGGCACCCTTGCTGTGCATGTGACAGAGCTGCCCAACCCCCTGGCACAGTACCAGGAACACTTCTTCCTAAAGGCTCGGAGGTGGCAAGAACAGACCTCGTCCTGTGAGACATCAGCATTTCAACGGAGATTAAATAATCTAGTTACATGAATTACGATGACTCTTCAGAAGCACAAACTAACCTCTTAATGGGTGTCAACAGTCAAAGCCAGGCCCCACCGCAGCAGCCTCCATGGCCAGGAAGCAGAGAGTGAGTCATCAGTCCTCTAGACAGGGCACCAACCCCCACAGGTGAGGTGACGGTGCAGGTGCAGGTTGAGCCGTCCCACACCCTCCAACACAGGCCACAGAGCGTGGGGGAGGCGCCCCAGAGCTGGAACTGAATTCCCCCTTCAGCCCACAAATGGTGTCTGCCAGCCCGGGGTTCAGCCCAGAGGGCCAGCAGGCGTGCCTGGCCCACCCTCCCTGCTCTCCGACCTGCCTTCGCCGTCTGACCGCCTGTTGCTACCTGGTGGGCACAGACAGCGAGCAGCACCCTCGCCTTCCCGTCTCCTCCTCAGGCTCCTGTGTACAGTGCGGGCAGCAGGAGCAGGTGTCAGGGCACAGCCGGGCGATCAAGCTTACACATGGGTTATTCCAGGTCTCTTCCAGTCCTTCGTGTGTCTTACCCACTTTCTCTTGGCTGAGACACAATGACAGACACCCACAACTTACAGGACGAGAGGTTTGTCCGGGTTTCCACAGGGGGGTGGCTCCAAGCAGGGTGCAGCTGCAGAGGGCCCGGTCATACGTGGTAGGCAGAAGCAGACAAAGATCACGCAGGAAGAGCCCCAGGGACCATTCCAGGCTGAGCCCACCTCTAACTAGGGCCTAGCGCCTTGCAGCAGGTCAAATATCATGCATTGATTCAGTAACCTTTGCAACACCTCGGGGGGCCTGGGAGGCTGCTGGGGACAGCAAGACAGACGAGACTGGACATATTTGGGGGCGTGGCCATGGGACACCTAGATGGGAACTCTGATGGCCGTGGAACCTCCAACTGAGGGGCTCAGTGTCCCTGGAGAACAGCAGAGCATGAGCACCACGGGGCAGGACACAGGACAGGAGGACACTGAGGGCCAGGGCAAAGGGGAAGATCCTCGAAGCCAGAGCCAAGTCTGCAGGCTGTCATAACGGCAACAAGGGCGGGTCACCCTGGCTGTGGCTGGCTGTGCAGCCTCTGGGGCAGAGGGCACAGAGCAGCTCCCCAGGGAGGGCTGTGGCTGTCCTGTGGGTTCAGAGAGATGGCGTATGCCACTGTGGGACACCTCCTCGTGCGGCCCCCAGCATGGCTGTCCAGCTCACAGCAGCTGCGCGTCAGCCCTGACTTCACACTGCTTCCAGCCAGCCTGGGCTGGTCACTCAGCTTGCAAGATACACCTGGGCATTTTAATGACATTTTATTTATACTCATCTGTATACCATTATATAGCATACTACAAACATATTTAATCTTTAAGGAAGTTTATTGAATATTATATTGTTATCAATATACACATATATTACTGACAAATAAAATGCTCATGTAAAATATATATAAGCCTAGGGGAGCATGATAAAATACAGAAACACTGTTCTCCACATGAAATCAACTGCACACAAGACTCAGGCAGCTATCCTGGGGTAAGGGCAGGACCAGACAGCATGGCGAAAGCCAAATACTGCACAAGGTACTCGAGGTCCTACACGACAGACTGGGAGCCTCTTTCTTCGGGGGTCACAGCCTGGCGGCAGCTGCACACTCAACACAGCGAAAGTCCTGAGATCAAGCTTAAACACCTCGCGGTGGCACCGGCTTTCCTGGGAGCCACCTCCCTCCTGAGCCTCCTTCCCCACTCACGGGCGGGGACGTGTGAGGTGCTGTGCAGTATCACAAAGGCAGAGCATGCCATGTGTGACATGCCTCCAGTAAACCTGTCACAAGGATGCGATGAGAAAAGTCACTGCTCAACTCTGGAAAGCTGGAAATCCTCTCAGCTACTCATTAGCCAACCAAGAGCCCTGCGCAGGGACCCTCCCAGCTCACCCTCGCTGTGGCTGCCTCTGCTGAGCAGACAGCCCGCTGGAGGCTGGCATGGAAAGACCCGGTCACACGTGACACTGGCCTCCCAGCGCCCCGGAAGAGCTGCAGAGAGGAACACACTCTGCCCTTCACGGCAGGGTGAGCTCAAGGCCGTGCTTTGGGAAGTCAGTGGAAGGAGTCGCATCCAGATTTTTCAAATAAGTGAAATTAGAGAGACCATAGCTGATGTAAGGTGGAAAAGCGCCCCTCCACCCACTTGGGGCCCGGCCGGGGCCCTCTGACCTCAGCAGATCACAGGTGAGCACCTGCCCAGCAGGGCAAACAAAGGCAGGTGGAGAAGAGCATCAGCCATCCCCAGGGCGAGCACGTGACGCAGAGCGCACACAAGAGAGCGGCAGCCACAGAAGCGGGGAACCTGGGACTGTGAGGTGTGAGCAGCTCACGGGGCCACAGTGACTCCACTCCCTCTGTGACCCACTGTCTCCACAGAGAGGCGGGACTGCCCTTTCTCAAGAGGGCATCTCACTCACAGGGCAGGGCAAGGCCCAAGGGTGTCGGTGAGACCTTCCTGCTTCTGCTACGTCTCCAGTGCGCAGGTGGCAGACTTCAGGTAGAATGTCCTGAGCCCTCCGTATGGAAGCAGTCGAGGTGAGATTGAAGCTATTTCTGGACACCAGATGTTATCCAAAGAAAACACCAAAGATGTTTTCCAAGCAGAAGGAAAATGACCTCACACAGAAGTGTAGAGATGTAAGAAGGAAAGAACAACCATAAAAATTTTTAAAAAACAACAGTAATATCTTGTGTTGAATAAAATACAGAGAATTAAAATACATGGCCGCAAAGTATAAACATCAGGAAGGTAAGAAATGAAGTAAAAATAGTCTAAGTTCTTAGATTTCTTGTACTAGATGCTATGTGAATATGTAACACATTGATTTGATATATTACATGATTACAAATGTTATATTGCATTTTGAAAGTCAAGTATGCATGCTATAATCTTTAGGATAAATGCTAAAGGAATAGTAAAAGGCAGAACAAAATAATAAGAAAAAACAAACTCAATAAAGGAAAGAGAGAAACTCAGTGGAACAAATGTTCCCACTGCACGCAGAAGGGTGTGTGTGTCCTCCCGGCCCACGAGACGGCCGTTCCAGCCACGCGGGGCATGAGGTTGGGAGCTGTCGACCCAGCGCACTGCATCAGTCTTCTTCTGGAACAGCTTTTAATGAAGCACAAAAGTGGACTGCAACTCAAATAAACCAGCAATTGTGTGAAACTCCAGTGGAAAAAGTGTTCCAATTAAATTGCAAAGAATCAGTCAAACAAATTTCCAGTTAAAAGACGAAGACTGGGTAACACAAAATACCACACAGTGCTTATAAGAGATACAATGTAGATATAAGCATCTGGGGAGGTTGAAAATAAAAGAGACACAGCCCTGATCTAATAGGAACCCGAGCACCTGGCCTGCCAGCTGGAGGAGGTACAGGCTCGCCGCTGGAGCATCCAGCAGTGGCTAGGCTGGCCCCATTGTTCCAGGCCTTAGGACGGTGAACGAGACCCTCACCGTGAGGCCAAGAAGCAAGGGAGAGAGAGAAGGCTGAGGTCCTGCTGTCCTCTTCACAGCACCTGCCCGGGACTTGAAGATCTCCCAGGGCCGGCCCGCAAGGCTCCAGCCCTCAGTAGTGGTGCTCAGGCCTTTGGCAGGTGGGGCGCTCAGGGCCTGGACCCCAGCAGGGCAGAGCAACACCATCGTGGCCAGGCTGAGGGGTCACGGCCCAGGTGAGGACCGGGGCTCCGGACAAGAGCAGTTGTCGTCCCCAAGAACAGCGAGGACTAGAGCTTCTCTGATGATGAGGACAGCCGAGTTTGCATCAGGAGGACCAGTGGCAGCGAAGCTTCTCCGGAAATCGTCAGCGCAATCATACCTCCAGGCCTCCCTTCATGCTGCTGGCCGCAGGCCTCAGGGGGCCTTCCATGCTCAGAGCACACGGCCATTCGTTAACTCACTACATCTAGATACTTCGTACAAGAGGGGACATTTCCTCGATGAGCAATGCTGGGAACCTTCTCATACACTTCTGGCCATTTCTAATTCCTTCGACAACTTTCTACTCAAATCTTTGCCCATTTTAAAATTGGACCAACTTTTTTTATTATGTTTTAAGAGTTTTTATACATTTTGGATAAAAGTTCTTTATTAGAGATTGATTTCCAGTTTTACTATTGCATTTGGATACTTGGGAGAACAGAAGCTTTTTTTTCTATTTTAAAAGGTAGAGCTGGACATGGTGGCACACACCTGGAATCTCAGCATTTGGGAGGCTGAGGCAGGAGGATTACTATCAGTTCAAGGCCAGCCTGAATTACATGAGGCATCATCTTGAAAAAGTGTACTCAATTTAGCTATTTTTATGTTATATTTTAATTTATATAACTACGAACCTAAAGTTATAAAACTTTACATTTTTCTAATAGTGTCTTGATTTCAGCACCTCCTTGAGGTTTATAAAGCACATCAAGTTTATTTTTGCATATATTATAAGATGAGGGTCTGACTTTGCCTTCTGCTGTGGGTGTCGGTTATATGAGGACCACTGTTGAAAAGATGATCTTCCCTCATTGAACTGTGTTGAAACACAACCCTGTTGTTGAAAATCAATGGGCCGTGAGTGTGAGGATTTATCTCTGAACTGTCCGCTCCACTCCTGTGGCCTCCAGGCCTGTGCCTTTGCCAGTACCAGGCCATCTTAACTACCTCAGCCTCGAGTGAGGTTCAAAATCAGTGTGAGTCCCCTGACTGCACACTTCCTTTTGACAGTTGGGGTTTTGCATTTCCATGTAAATCTCAGGATTTGCTTTTAGCATCTGGGGAAACAAGCCATCTGGCACTTTGATAGGTATTGTGTTAAAGGTGTAGATGATTTGGAGGAATATGATTATCTTAATATTAAACTTTCCAGCTCATTAACATGGAAGGTCTTTGTTTATGTGGCTCATGTTTAATTTTTCAGTTTTGTCTTCTTTCAGTGTATATCTCACAGTTCTTTTGTTAAATGTTTCCACTACGGGAGATTTCAGAAATTTACGGGTCAGGTCAAAATACAACCAGGACGTATATAATGGAGATGACTGAGGTTACTGGAAACTTAACACAGCACACTCGAAGCTGCGGTCACCGGGTGTGCACGCCTCCGGGGCCTGCTGACCGTGTGCCTGCCTCCGACACAGTGGTGCCAGCACACCCACCTTGCTCAATTCATTAGCGTATAGGATTTTTTTTTTTTTTTTTTTTTTTAGGTTTTTGGAGACAGGGCCTCGCTTTGTGGTTCAGGCTGGCCCTGAGCTCAGCCTCAAACTCACATCACAATCCTCCTGCCTGTGCCTCCCGAGTGCTGGGATTACAGGCGTGAGCCACCACGCCCGGCACTGTGGTATGTGGTACTGGTTGCTGCTGGGTGTGGGTCTCCACACCCAGTATTGTTATGTGGTTACTGGGGAATCGAACCCGGGTCCTTGCGCTTGCGAGACAGGCGCTGGAACCACTGAGCTAACTCCCCAGCCCCTAGGATTTTTTTTTTTTATAAATGCAAAACGCACTTTGCCACATTCCAGCCACCACCACGAGCCTCGAGCCTGACCATCACCCAGAAGCTGAACCCCCTGCTCTCCCCCAGCTCCCACGTCCCCCGCAGGGCTGCACAGCACACTGTGCTGAGCTCCTCTCCTATTTATTCATTATCTGATGGGCAGAAATTTCTAAGAATATAATTGTTGAATTTGTTGTTTCTAGTATATAAAAAGGTTATTGATATCTGTGTATATATCTGTCAATATATCTGATATAAGTCAATATCTGATATTGACTTTATATTCAGAGAATTGTGAAATTAATTTCTCAACTATGTTGAATGTGGATTCTTTTGGACTTTCTACATACACATCAGTTGGCATGTGAATAATGTTAGTTTTCTTCCTCCACAATCTTTACCCTATCATTTTCATTTTATAGCAATGCCTTAAACTTCTGATATGGTGCTAAATAAAATTATTGGTGACCAGTATTTTATTCCTATTTCCAGAAGAAAGCTTATAATATGAGTGGGCCGGGGATTTAGCTCAATGGTTCCAGGGCCTTCCATGCAAGCGCCAGGTCCTAGGTTTGATCCTGGGTAACCACACACCACAGTGCCAGGCATGGTGGCTTACACCTGTAATCTCAGCACTTGGGAGGCAGAGGCAGGAGGCTTGCTGTGAGTTTGAGACCAGCCTGGGCTACACAGTGAGTTCAGGGGAAGCCTGAACTACAAAGTGAGACCCTGTCTCAAAACAAAAACAAAGTTTCTTTTTTTTTTTTTTTTTTTTTTGAGACAGAGTCTCACTTTGTAGTTCAGATTGACCCTGAACTCCTTATATAGCCTAGGCAAGCCTCAAACTCACAGAAAACCTCCTGCTTCTGCCTCCTGGGTGCTGGGATTACAAGCATGCACCACAATTCCTGTCTAAGAACTATTTTTAACTTTTTTAATTAAAATCTTTATTATTACATATACACATCATGATTGCACTCTACAATGGGAATTTGTACCAGTATAAGACCTAACTTAATTCTCATTTTTTCCCATAGTCCTACCCACCCTACCACCCCCCATATACATAAAATTTGTATCCTTTTGTTATAATCTCATTATTTTTCCTCCTTCACCCTACTTCACTATTTTCTGTTTCACAATATATAACATACAATTCTAGAACCCATTTACTTCTTTATTTTCTCATACCAGAGAAAAGATGAGATATTTACCTATCTGTGACCTATTTATTTCACTTATGAAGATATCCTCAAGGTATGTCCATTTAAGTATAAATGATTCAAACTTATCATTTTTTATGGGAGAGTAATACTCCATTCTGTAGAAGAACCACAGCTTTTTTATCCAGTCTCCAGTTGGTGGACATTTGGGTTGTTTCCAAGATGTAGCAATCACAAACTGAGCTGCTATAAACATGGGTGCACATATGTCACTGTGATATGAGTATTTTCATTCTTTTGTGTATATACCTAGCAGGGCAATGGCTGGGTCAAATGGGACCTCCAATCCTAGCTTTTTGAGGAATCTCCAATCTGATCTCCACAGGGGTTGTACAAGGCTACAGTCCCACCAACAGTGGAGAAGTGTTCCTTCTTCTCCACCGCCTCGCCAACATTTGTGGCTAGCTAATTCCAAAATGGCAGCCATTCTTTGTGGAGTGAGATGAAATCTCAGTGTTGTTTTCATCTGCATCTCTCGAATAACTAATGATGTTGAGCATTTCTTCATATGCTTCTTAGCTGCTCTTACTTCTTCCTCTGAAAAATATCTGTTCATTTCAGATGCCCATTTTTGAATTGGGTCATTAAATTTGGGTGGGCTGATTTTTTTGAGCTCTTTGTATATTCTAGATAGTAACCCTTTGTCTGAGGAACAGCTGGTAAAGATTTTTTCCCACATTGTTGGTTGCCTTTTTGCTCTGTTGGTGGTTTCTTTTGTTGTGTAGAAGCTTCTTAAAAGAATGAGGTCCCATTTGCTGATTTCTTCTGCTAATTCCTGTGCTATAGAGGTTTTGTTCAAGAAGTCTTTCCCTAAGCCAATGTCTTCAAGAGTTTTACCGAACCTGTTTTGCAGCAGGTTTAGAGTGTCTGTTTTAATATTTAAGTCTCTTATCCACTTTGATTTTAGCTTGGTACACAGTGAAAGAGTTAGATCTAGTTTTAGTCTTTGGCAAGTTAAAGCCCAGTTTTTCCAGCACCATTTGTTAAAGAGGCTATCTTTCCTCCATTGAGGATGTTTGGTTCCTTTGTCAAAGATGAGGTGGCTCAGTGTATCTGGAGTAGTTTCTGGATCTTCTAGTCTACTCCACTGATCCTTGGGTCTGTTACTTTGCCAGTACTATGCAGTTTTTATCACGGTGGCTTTATAGTATAGTTTCAGGTTCGGAGTTGTAATACCCCCCCACACACACCATAACCCTGTTGGTCAGAGTTGCTTGTGCTACTCTAGGTCTTTTGTGGTACCAGATGAAAGTTTGGATTTTTTTTCTCTAGATCTGTGAAATATGCTGTTGGGATTTCAATCGGATTGCACTGAATCTGTATAGTAGTTTAGGGAGTATAGCCATTTTGACGATATTGGTTCTTCCTACCCAGGAGCAAGGTATGTCTTTCCATTATTTGATATCATCTTCTATCTCCTTTTTCAGAGTGCTGTAGTTTTCAGAGTAGAGGTCTTTCACCTCCTTTGTTAGATTGATTCCTAGATATTTTATTTTTTGGGGTGCTATTGTGAAAGGGACTAACTCCCCAATTTCTATCTCAGTGGGTCTACTGTTTGTGTATACAAAGGCTATTGATTTTTGAATGTTGACCTAGAAGCTGTTTTTAAAAATAAGTTCACCAAGGGCCGGGGAGTTAGCTCAGTGGTTCCAGCGCCTGTCTTGCAAGCGCAAAGACCTGGGTTCAATCCCCGGTAACCACATAACAATACTGGGCGTGGAGACTCACCCCAGCAGCAACCAGTACCACATACCACAGTGCCGGGCGTGGTGGCTCACGCCTGTAATCCCAGCACTTGGGAGGCAGAGGCAGGAGGATTGCTGTGATGTGAGTTTGAGGCTGAGCTCAGGGCCAGCCTGAACCACAAAGCGAGACCCTGTCTCAAAAACCTGAAGAAAAAAAAAAAAAAAAAGTTCACCAAATGAAGATTCTTATTCCTAACTTGCTGTTTTGTACTCATGTGTTATTATAAGTGGGCATATAATTTTATCAACATTTTCATTGGAATAAACCCAATTTGATCTTACTATATTTCAAAACAATGTTGTATCCATATTCATTAAAAGAAGATAGTCAGTAAGACTTTAAACTCAGAGTGCCATGTGCCAATGAGTCTGGAGGACTTGGTATGGCTGAAAACCTTGGAGCCACTGACCACATGTCTTTGGGAAGCCATGAGAGGGGGCAGTCACCAGTTCCAGTCAGGTGACCTGGCTGACAGTGTCATGGAGCTCAAAGAACACTCTCAAAGGCTCCAAGGGAGAGCGAGCCAGTGTGCTCAGGGAGCTTCCCACGGCTCCACACCCCTGACGGGGAAGGACGGGGAGCTTCCCACAACTCCACAGCCCTGACGGGGGAAGACGGGGAGCTTCCCACGGCTCCACAGCCCTGACGGGGGAGGACGGGGAGCTTCCCACAACTCCACAGCCCTGACGGGGGAGGACGGGGCCCGAGGTGCAGGGCACACGCAGACGCTGGGCCTTTCTATTCCGTGCTCATTGGCACTAATGACACTGTGGTGAACAGGCCACAAGTGTTGTTAGTTGAGAGATTTTCCCGGGCCTGTTCCACAAAAGTTCCACCAAGACAACTAGGACGGGGCCAGGAGAGAGAGTCCAGACAGGACAGGACCTTGGCAGCCATTCAAAAGCCCCCACCCCAGCAAGAACCGCTCACGCTAGTCTGCGCAGCTGGGTTCCGGTTTAAGATCTCGCCTGAAGACCACTTCCTCGTGCTGGAAAGTCAGCAGCCTGCTACCGGCATGGACGCGGAGGCTTGCATCCAGGAAAGCACCGAGCTCCGGCCTTGGAGGATGAGGCCAGTGTTTCCGCAGTGCTGCCATGAAGCCTGACCGCACTGTCCCCACAGTGGACCGCCGCCTGAGGAAGAGAAGGCCATGCACATGTGCAGCAGAGCAGTGGTGGCACGGTGGGAGCCCCTGAGCGCAGCCCGCGCCATCGCCAGCCAGGCCGGCAGTGCACTCATCACGCACACTGCCACCTCGCCATCGGAGGAGGGAGCTACAGCGGGGCGGGACATGCGCATCCTGCCCTCTCCTAGGACTTGGAAACACAGCAATTAAAAGCAGCCCAACACCTTGAAAATTAATTAACTCTTTTCCAGTTAGGCTGCTAGCCCCGCGGAGACAGTAACCTCATCTCGTTAATGTACATACGAACATCAGCTCATTATTTCTCCATATCTACCTGCTGTATCTGTCTTTATTTGGACTTTAACAAAGTAGTTACTGAATTGTGTGCACCAGTAAATGCATTAACTCGGTGCAGTTTCATGGAGATTTATGTATGTGCAGTGCTGAATATATTACGTTCCCATAAAAGCCTGGCGTTTGGGATCTGTTCATTCCAAAGAACTGCTGGGTACATTCTCAACATGGAGAGCAATTGGCAGGAAGCAAAATCAATGGGTTTAAATTATTAAAATTCTGAGCAGTTGTTACAGCCTGGGTCAAGTACTATAAAACTGTCCATCAATTTACTTTTGATATTAATCTGAGGCTTGCACCCTGCCAGGGAGACATGAGATCCAAAAGCATGCACTATCTCCTCACGGCCAGCACGGGCAACACTGGGGAGCAACTGAGGTGCGGCCCTCTGGGCTCGGGAAGATTTACACGGCAAGGACCAGCTCAGCAGAGCCGGCTGCAAGAGGGGCAGCTGGCTGTAAATGCCCGAGGCCGCCATGAAAACATAAATGGTATCAAGTTATTGATCTTTTTTCTTGAGCCCACAAATTAGAAAAATCACTACTAAAAATCACTGGTCTATCCACAAATTTTAATTAAAGCATAAATAAATCATTTTGGTTGCGGCACTTGCATATAAACAAAGGGGGAGATGGCATTGTGACAAATGCTTGTCAACATCAGTGACTAATGACTCACAGGGAAAACCCAGTCTGAGTACCCGAATTGAAAGCAGATTCTAACTAACATGGATCATGTGCCGGCCATCGAAAGCTATTATAGCGAGAAGCCCTGAAGCCACAGGTCAGCCTTCGGGGGGCGAGGGTTAGGGTAATTTTGTTAAGTGGAGAAAAACACTATTTCTTTATTAAATAATGTGAAGCCCTGTAATGAGATACTACAGCTGCTGCCCTTTTGCCAGCCCCACAGGGGGGAGGTGGACCCCACGCTCCCACAACACTACCCACACTGAGGAGACTCTGGGAGCAGATCCTATGCCCAGGGTCAACGCGCGAGGACTGATGGCAGATCCTGGGGATAGGGTCAGGGTGACGGTCTGAGCAGCCGAGGTCTCACAGCCCAGAGACAACTCTCCCATTCCAGCCCAGACTCCCAGGCCAGGGAGAGAGCCCCATTCCAGCCCCATCCCCCACTCCTGGGAGCCCGCGTGCTGCCAGCCAGCGGGCACCAGCACCGCTGCTGCCGCCGCCACAGGAGGCACAGGGACCGGCCGTCTTGGCCAGTGCGGCTCAGCGCAGGACACAGGCACATCACCTGGTGGCTCTGCAGGGCACGACGTCTGCTGCAACCGCGTCTGCCGAGCGTGAAAGGAGGAGCTGATCTGCCCGTCCCTCCTCTCCCCTTGCCTTTCCCCCTCCCTTTTTCCTTTCCTCTTTCCATTCGCCCTTCCTTCTCTCCCTCCGTTCTTCCCCCGTCTCCCCCTCACCCCACTCCTCCCATCAGCATGCATCGTGATCTCTCACTCTACACCTGAGCTTTTTAGGATAAGAAAAGTCTGACAAAGCCTTGCCCTCAGAAAGGATTCTCAAGCTAAAGTCACCCTTTGACACATGTGGTACGAATTTTACTAGCAGTGCCCTAAGCCAGGGTCCTGGAGAGCAGGCTCAGTCACAAAGAAGAGATGAGACCACAGAGTGTCTCACACGGATGGCAACGTTCGGCCGCGTCTCATCACGTGCATGTGAGCTTGCTGAGGAAAAAGACGCAGAAAAACATCTGCAGCTTCGCCTGTGTGTGCAGAACCTGCTTCTCACCAGTTACTAGGAGTGGTAAACTCTTGTCTAGAACAAAAATCAGCCTAAGTACAGCAAACACACTGAGAACCAGCACCACCGCCATCTCGCTTGGCAGGGCCACCTTCGCCTACCTCTGCCCACTTCCTGAAGACTCAAGTGGGCACAGGCAGAGGACAGACTTCGAGTGCCATTCTTGCAAGAAGCAGACCTAGCAAGTCTGCACTTGGTGCCCAGCATTTGAAGAGCACGGTAAGCACATACGTGTTGACCACAGACACACGTGCAGGCCCAGGTCACTGTCGTCACTCTGCTCGCTGCTGACGTGAGCCCTGAGTGGCGTGAACACAAGGCCCACCTGCGTGTGGCGCTGCTTCCACACCCTGCCCGCCAGCACTCCCCAGTCCCACACCCCACCTCCTTCTCTTGTGGGCCTCGCGTGCCCCGCATGTGCTCGCCTGGGCTCCATCCGCAGCAAGGGCAAAGTTCTGTTGCTGCGGTCTACCCGTCTGCAGAGCCCGGCCAGGGGCCCTGGGCAGCCGCACTCTCGTCGGCTGCACCCTGCTCTTGTGTGCGGCTCTGCGGGGCACTGGTCTCTGTCCTTGCAGCAGGAGGAAGCTGGCACGCAGGGCCACAGTCAGCACATGGACCACCACAGCAGACTTGAGGTAAAGCAAAACAAGGGGCAGAGCCCCTGGGGTGTGGCCCTCAAGGGCATGTGTGGAGCAGCTGCTGCTTGCGGTGACAGCCTGTCACCATGGGGAGCAAGCTCAGTCTAGGCAGACCTCCTGGTAACCCAAAGTCTAGGAGCCACAGCCCGTGCAGCCATATTCGCCAAAGCAGCTGGATGCGCCAGGACGTCAGCTTGGCCAGGCCGAGATTTCGGTGGATTTTCACAAGGACCTGCTGGTTCCTGGCAGAGAGACCAGTGCACAGCAGGCGCCCAGATGTGTGTGGCCCTGGCTGTGTGGCCTCCCGTGCTCCTCTGCGCTGTCGCAGGGCCTGCCTCAGTCTTCCGCGCCTCCTGCTGCTGCGTCTGACGCCCTTGCTCCTCATTCTTCCCGTCCACTCAACCCTGGGATGTGAAAGCAGCACATATTGTGCACGTTAGAATCGTGCTCGGGCCTCAGTTGTCCCCACCCTGCCGTCCCTTCCTTGGCCACAACTTCACACAGGAGCCTGGATGTCTCCCTGAGGGTGACCCTGTGTGGGAGCGGATAGAACTGCAGCCTCAGACAGCTGCCACCCCACTGTGGTGTCTTCTGCTCCACAGGTGGCACAGATAGCTGTGCCCCTCAGGGACACCGCTGGAAGACACGGGTGTCTGGGGTTTGCAGCCTCACAGCTGCCCTCTTGGTGTTGCTGTGGCTATACCGCACCTGACTGACTGCAAACCTCAGTCTGGAACAGCTGACGCCATCTTGGCCCAGGGCCTGAGGAGAAGGCTCCTCACAGCAGGGAAGCGCGGCCTGAAGGAGGCACCTCCAGCCCTGACACCCACCGTCCAGGGCCCTGGGCAGCAGGACTAGCCTTGGCCACAGAGAAATCCAGGGCAACCTCATCCCAGTGGAAAGAGAGCAAGAGGCTGGTGTGAGGTGCTGGAGTAGAAAAGCAAGACTTAGAATGACCGAGCTTGCTCTGCAGGAGGCAAAGGTGCCCCCTCCTTGTTGGACTCAACAACAGGAACCCCTCTCTTTCTGCAGCCCTCTGGGCCTCCTGTGCCACCTCTGCTGTCCGTACAGGTCAGGTGCTCCAGGCTATGCCTGTTCTGCACCTGAGGCCACCAGCACAGTGCGAGGAGCCATCAGCACCTCACAGGCTGGGGTCCCCTGAGCCTCCCCACACTCCTCCACGTGGATTGGCTGGGTCCCTCGGCCCAGGCCTGCTGCACTGGCCTGAGTAACAGCAACCACCTCACAGCCCAGGCACAGCCGAGAGGGACACTGCCCTCGAACACTCTGAGGCAAGCACACGATCTCGGCTCCGAGAAAGTCAGACTCACTGCCATCCGGGAGCACCAGCCAGGCCAGCACCGGGCACTTGGAGCCCTGTGCACTCCAGCACAAAGGTGCCACTCCCTGACCTACGCTGCCAACGCCCAGCTCACAGTCACCAGCACCCATCTCCTAGCTGGATCTTGGCACTTCTTCGAAGAAACAATGATTTGACAAATACCATATTTTGAAAATTCAGTTTTTCTAAAGCACCATCTCCTCTTGCTTTAGCAAGTCACACTAGATTGGCTACTATTGGTATATTATCAATCTGTTATCATGTATCATTGGTCTATTATTGTGCCACCACTTTTGAGTGCCTAATATGCTTTAGATCTTTAAATGAAATTACTTTGATGATAGCTTGAAATCTATTACTAACATTAATTTTTTAAATATTAGCCCATATTTGCAGTGCCTACATTCATTGTGAGTGATACATAAACATAACACATCTTTTTTATTCCCCCCTCCCTTTTTTCCTCCATTTCCAGATATTTTATCATTTGCAAAAGATCTATCCTCCTTTCCTACTATGCATCTTTTTTCCCTTTATTTATAAATTGGGTTTTTCATGTAAAAGAAACCAGGAGGTATTTAAGCTTGTGCGTCTGATTTACTTCATGTATCATTATGATCTCAGGGCATCCATTTTCCTACAGATGACTCGCCGATCTTTATGGCAGAATATAAATGTATATAAAGATTAATTTTTTTAAGCAATTTATCCCTTGATGGACATATAGGCTATTTCCAAGATTAGCTATTATCAGCTGTCCTGCTATAAACATAGGTGTGCATGGATCGCTGTACTAGATGTCTCTGACTCTTTTGGGAAGATTCCTAGAAGGAGAAGAGCTGAATCAAATGGCATTTCTGGTTTTGATTTTCTGAGGACTCTCCTCACTGATTCCGTGAGTGTGCTGGTTACGTTCTCACATCTGTGCGGAAAGGCCCCTTTCCCTGCACCCTCACCAGTGTTTATAACTGATTTCTTGAGGAGTCCCGTTTTTTCTGGACAAAGATGGAGCCTATATCAGAGGTCCTATATCAGAGGTGCTGAGCACTTTTTCATGCATTTGTTGACTGGATTTGTTTCAGCCGCCCATTTTTGATTGGGCCTTTTTTTAAGAGTTTAATTTGGGTTCTTTATATACTGCGTTCTAGGTATTAGTCCTGTCTGAGGAACAGCTGTGACATCTTCCCATTTGGAGGCAGTTTCTTCACCGCTGGTTTCCTTCACTGACCTGAAGCTTTTTAACTTGATGTGATCCCATTTGTTGACTCATGGTGAATTTCTCTTGCACCTGAGGGCTTCAACAATCTATTCTTAAGCCATTTTCATATGAGAAACCTGAGGCTCAGAGAGTTTGAGGATCTATCTTTATCCATACTGTGTAGCTCTATGTAGTAGGATGCTATAGGCTGAAAAATTTGTAAAGAAAATAGAGTAGACCCTTGGTTATGAACTCAATTGGTTCCCAAGGGCTAGTTGTAACTCAAGTTGAGTGTAGATCAATGCAGCTGAGATCTGGATGTTTACAGGGGTCCATGTTATAGGTAAAGAGGCAAGTGACTCTTCCATTAACCTAATTAGCTCGAGTTGTTCGTATTAGGCTGGTTGTAACTTGAGGGGCCACAGTACACTGACCTCTCAGAGCCCTGGGGTTGGGACATCTGACACTAGGGCTGTGGCCAGGGAGGCCTCTGGTGCATCACCTGAGGCAGAGGTGAGCAGGACAAGAGGGCGAGGCTGAGCTTGAGTCCTCCTGCTAGGAACCTGCTCAGAGGCAAGGCCCTCAGCAGTCGCCTCCTCACACTGGGGACTGAGACGCCAGCTTAGCCACCCCATGCAGAGCCCCTCGGTCACTCTGAAGTTCCCACTCTTGAAACTACTGCCCCGGGAACTCAGCTCCCAACACAAAAACATGGGGGACAGACACCAGCACTGGGACGCCTACCTGAAGACCCAAGGGGCGAATGCTGGTGTTGGGGGCGTCTGCGGTGCTCACTGCCCACCTCCTCCCCCGAGTGTGAAACTCTGAGTTTGACGGAAATCATTGCTGACGCCTTGGATCATCTACGCCTCACGAGTTCCAGAAGCCTGCTGTCTGTCCCAGTGCGAACACCCTCTCCGGCCTCGTCACACTTGCTGCGCTTTGGCATGTGAAATGACTAATGAGGAGCCACAGAAGTGAAGCGGAGCAACCTTGTTGCACCACCCCAAAGCCCCCAAGTGACCCCAATTAAGACCACAATCTGGCCCATTTACAGATATGTAGCCCACAACGTGGCGAACGTAGCTCAACCGCAACCAATCTGGTCCTCGTTAGCTGTGCTGGAGCAAGAGCAGCACACACAGCATCAGGAAACGTTTAGTTGGGACCAGAATTGTGCTGAACTCAGGCTTTTCGACACCTACAGGGAAACGAAACGAAAGAAAGTTGAGAGTGTAATGCCCACACCTGTATCTCCATTTCGTTAAACTGATTTGTGATTATCTTCCAAAGTCCGCATCCCTGAGAAGCTTCAGCTCTTCAACTGGAGTTGAGTGGGTCAGGTGGATTTCACTGGCTGGTTCCTTTAAATAAATCTAGTCTCTTAGCTCCTCCACCAGACTGCAGAATCAATAAAGCAGGAAGGGTAAAATTGGAAAGAATTTGAGTAGAACCCTCAGAGGGAGAAATGATTTTCACGGCAGGAAGAAAAGTTGACAGGTCATTAAATTGCATTAAACTATAAACTCATTGGGTGTCAGATGACCTCTCCCACCAGCCCTGTAAAACACCTGGTGGGGGTTAGTCACTCTCAAGAAGCCCTCACCTGGTACCTGCTCTTCACCCTCAGGAAGTCTCCACCTGGTACAGTGCCATCCCTGCCAGGCCATCTTTAAGCACTCACTGATGAGACAGCTGGCCCTCTTCAGCAGATGGGCTGGACTGAGAGACGCAGGCGTTCGCCCCAGATCACCTTCGGCCCTAACCGCTCCCCTGCTCTCCGGGGCTCCAAGGCGGGGTGTAGTGTCTCCTGGCTCAGACCACCTGATATCAGTGCACCCGGCTGAGCAGAGAGGGCTCAGTACCACCAGCCCTTCCCTCTACGTGGGCTCTGAAGCTGCAGAGAAATAACACAAAGGAAGTCCAGATGAAATGAAGCCAGAATATCACTGTCAGTGCTGGGAAGGCTTGGACGCAGGATACTCACGCTGCTGACGTCAGGTGACGTGGCCTCCAGCCCCAGGGATCCCGTGGACCTGGCTCCTGGGCACCACCACGGAGGATGAAACAGCATAGTGACTCACAAGGACAAGCCAGGGTCCGTGCTGACCACGCCATATTCATTGCGTCCAATTCACTCCTCCCGACTATCCCGGGAGGGGAAATGAGCAAAGGAGAGAAGGCCAAGGTGTGACCCTCTTGAGCCTGTCCCACAACCTGTGCGTGTCACCTGCGGAGAGAAGTGGAGGTCCTCCAATCCCCTGCAGCGTTCTGAAATGGCCCCAATGTGCCCCTGCTGCTCTATCTTTGTCCTTGTGGCCCTGACAGTCTAGGCTGATATCTTTATCCTGTCCAGCCTAACTTCTCTTTCCTTCTCATTTTTGTACTGTTTTCCCACACGGTAGAAAAGCACTTCAAAGTAGGACAGAAGGAAGCTAGAATTCTCATTCAAGCTGGGAAAATTTGTTTTTGTTTTGGGGTTTTAGTCAATTTATTGAATGATGTATATTCTAAAGTTCAAACATGAAAAATATGTCTTCCAGGGACTTCCCATAAACTGTTCTAGTAAATCTCACCTCAAAGGACATTTCCAGCAAAGCTATACAGACATTTTCAGATATAAAAATACCTACTATAATAAAGGGACAAAAAATGATTTTTCTCTTTTGCTTTTCTTCCTCTTCACTTGGTTTTCCCTTTCTTCTACATTTTTGAGGCCTTAAAAATAAGGAAGGAAGCAAAGTGCTATTTAAGTGTTCTCTAGTCCTTCTCTCCAGAGCAGTCAATGGTCAAGCGTAGCAGAACTCTGGATTCTTTCATGAGCACAGAGTAACCCCCAGGACTCACAGAGCAAGTACCTCTGTGGCCCTATATGGATGTGGATTCTTTACCCTGAGCTCCTCTTCCTACAACATCTTTCCCGGTGGAGAATTGTGAAATAGTCTGACTGACATCATTACCTTAACCTAACTCAGCAGAAGTTTGTTTAATCTCCACTAACAGATGTGAGCAAGGTGAGTGCTGTAGCCTGGCTGGACATTTAGGAAACCAGGCTTCCTCATCTACCTCTGCATTTCAGCCTGAGGGAGGGGCAAGGGAAAGTCAGAGTTGGCAACTTTGCCTTCTAAGAGATGATGTGGAAGTTCCCCCCGTCACCCCACTGGTGTCCTATTGGTCTGGTGTTGAACATGTGGCTAGACTTAGCTGCAAAGGAGGCTGGGAAAAGGGAACATCTGGCTGGGTGGCTATGCCCAGCTGAACCATGGGAGGTCTTTTCATTAGATGGTAAATAAAGATGTGCTATTTGAGCAAAGATAAATAGCATCTGGCTGGGCATGACGGAGCACATCTTCATACTGCCTCCAAACCACCTTGTCCTGAGGCCCCGCTGCCAACTGCGGGCACCGTTGGAGATGTCTTCCTCATTTCCTCTCAATTGCCAGTGACCCTCCTTGAACGCATCCTGGCTCCCATCTTACCCTGCATATGCACATTTGCAGATGCCACAGGCCTAGGCAGATCTGCCTTCAAGCCTGTTCATTCTTTCCATGATAATGACATTTTTTTTCTCTATTTATAGACTATCCGATTCCCATAGAGCTGGGTGATGTTCCCAAATGCAGTGAGTACTTCAGTAAACGTGAATCCCCATTTGAAGTCACATATCTAAGAATATTACTTCTTCTATTTTCGATAAATCAGACATCATTTCTAACTAGGTAGGTGAAAATTCAGCCCCATCATTTCTGGGGTCTCCACCGTCACCAGACACCTAAGATCTCCATGTCTGAGGCCCTGGGGAGCTGGGCACAGGGTCCCCACAGCCCAGGCTGTGCCTGTGCCCACCCAGGCAGCTCTGCACTCACCTCGGGTCTGGTCATTTCTCTGAGCTCTGCTTGCCTTTTCTTTCTCTAAACTTGCAGATCTGCAGAAATTCTAAGAATCTCTTGTCAACACGGGAGAATTCTCCCTCTTGCTGAGCTTTCCTCGGAGGCCCTCGTTCTCCACTCAGGACCCCAGCTCACTTCCTACAGGCTTTGGACATTTACAGCCCAGTCCATGGAGGGAAGAACCATCTGTCAACCCCTGAAGCCCGTGGGCATGGTGTGCAAGTCACCTCCTTGGCAGAAGAGTACCGAATATGTCAAAAATGGTCCATCTTGATCACATGTGACTTATTTCAAATATAAAGAACTTCTGGTGAATAGAAAATAGGACGGTGTGAAAAATGAGGCTTTGGAAACTGCAAGTGCTTCCCAAAGAAGAAGACCACAACTTTGTCTCCAAGCCAGCTCATAACCAGTGCAAAACTGGCCACACAAACTCACATTCCAAGTGCTCCCAACACCTGCCAGGGCAAACACACCGGGTGTCCAGGAAGTTGATGATTTTGCTGCCCCTGGGAGCTGAGGAAGATTCCTACCCTGGACCCTTGGAAAAGTAACGCTGTGTGATGCAGACACCTTCAAGTTCAACATCCTCTTACAGCAATGAGCTCTGCTGGACTGTTCTTTATAATAATATAAGGGAGGGCCGGGGATTTAGCTCAGTGGTTCTGGCGCCTGCCGTGCATGCACAAGGACCGGAGTTCGATTCCTGGGAACCACATACAACAATGCCAGGTGTGGTGACTCACACCCACCAGCAATCAGTATCAAATTCCACAGTGCCAGGCGGCTCATAGCCGCCACAGCATGGTGGCTCATGCTGTAATCCCAGCACTCGGGAGGCAGAGGCAGGAGGATTGCTGTGAGTTCCAGGCTCGCCGGGCCAGCCTACACTACAAAGTGAGAGCCTATCTAAAATAAATAAATAAATAATAATATAAGTGAGCTCCAGAGATACAAAAACAAATTTAAAAAACCAGCCTCTGCCCCAGGGCATTCTTGTCTAGTCAGGAACATTGATGAGCAGACAATTGCCACGTGCTGGTCCAGAGCGGCACTGTGGTGGCCCAGAGAGGCATTCACAGGCCGGCAAGTACCCCAGAACCACCAAAGGTCCCGCAGGAGAAGGGGACGGAGGGCCCTGCACCCAAGACTGTGAGGTGCAACCAGCAAAAAATGCAGCCACACACTCAGAGCAACCAACGTGACACCAGAGGACAGTGAGTCGCTAGTGTCAGTCGTCTGATCCATTCATGATGCTGTGCAGAAAACCAGGTCGAGGTGGTTCACAAACAAGGGCACTGGCCTCTCACAGTTCGGGGCCAAGGCCCCCACTGCTCTGAGCACCCTGCCCTCACAGCCCAGTGGCTCCCCAAGCTGCCCTCCAAATGCCCTCAGCACAAGACTTCTAGGGAGACCAAAAAATCTAGTCCATAAAGCTGTTATTCCTGGGAAATCAACTTGTGGGTGATCTTTGTATTTTACCTTCAGCTTTGCTCCATTTTCAAATTTTTTGAGGAAAAGTTATTAATATTTAGTGGCTGGTTCGGGTTGTAACAGAAGACCCACATAAAAGTAGCTTTTAGTTTTTGCCATGCATGAAGCGTTCCGGAATGAGATGAGATGAGGTCTGGATTTGCTTCCAAATAGAATGGGGAGCAGGGAGAGAAGGGAGATGGCCTCAGTGAGGTGAGACTAGCCTAACTGCTAGTTTCAGCTGGGTGACTGGACTAGAGAACATGGTCCTGTTCTACTTTACTGTATATTTCACATTTCTATCATGAGAAGCTGAGAAAGCAAACAGGAAGTATGAATTCTGTCTTAACTGCTCTGCTCTCATTTGCCTGACCAGAAAACAAATAATGCTCAGACTCACCTCAGAGTTCAGATGAGGGCTAATATCCAGAAGATACCCGCAGAGGGGGCATAGCTCAGTGGTAGAGCATTTGACTGCAGAAGATGCCCACCACCAAGCCTGACCCTTCCGTAAAAACATGCTTGTTATCGAAGTTGTGCACGGTGGGGAGAGGGCGGAGACCCTGAACACACCAGGCTCCCCTGCTGCCCTCTGTCCCCGTCCAGAGCACACGCGGTGAGTCCCTGTGTGTGAGCATGTGTGGGTCCCCTTATAAGACTCAGAAAACTTCCAAGAAAGTTTAGAACTGATTGCTAAAAACATCTTTTTTAGGAAAAAGTAAATAACAATAAGGAACTAGCTGAACTCAGTAAGAACACAGTATACCACTTACAAGTCATTACCGTTTTAAATTAAGTGACAGGACCGACATGTGTAGGGAATTACGTGAAAGTGCCCTGTGTCCACAGAGCCACTACATAACTCCCCGGGATGGCCTCGGGCTGTCCCGGGGCCGTGTGTGGCTCTGGGACATAGAAAGCAGATGGCAGCTCAGCCAAGAAAGGTCATGACTCCAAAAGCAGCTAATATGGCAGACACCAAAATCAGAATCAAACAGCAGCTCCGTAATGAGAACATGAAGTTTATGGCCATAATGTGCAACACTGAGCTCCGAGCAGACTGTGCAGGACAGAATAGCTGGGGACTAAGCAGTGGGAGGGAAGCCCAGGACCCACCTGGCCAGCTGTCTTCCCATCAAGGCAAAGCTACGGCCATCAGGCCAGAGCCGTGGTCTGGGAGGCCAAGTGTTCCTGCACTGTCCCATGTACACCGCACTGCCGCAGAGCTGGGTTCAACTTGGGTCGGTCAGGAAAGGTTTTCTCAGGCTACCCTGCCCTTCCCTGTGGCCAAGACTGTCACAGATGGGGCCAAGGCTGGGCAGGTGGGTCGGAGCCTGCACTGGGGCTGCTGGAGTCTCAGAGGGATGATGACAGGGCTGGGGGAGTGGGCAGTATGGCTCGCGGCGGTGAGAGGGCAGAGCCTGGGGAAGAGCAGACGACACGTAGGGGCTCGAGGAGTGTGTCCGAGTGGGTGCCAGGCAGAGGTCTACATGGTCCTCATACGCAGGGGGAGCCGCAAAACAGACTCAGAAGCGTGGGAAGTCCTCACCAGGAACAAGGAGGACAGCACTCAGGAGCCGCTCCTGGATTCTAAGAGGCTGTATCCTCTCACACAGATCAAAAGTGCAGCACACAGATTCTTGCTGCTTCCTCAAATATCTCCACACCTGGGTATGCAGACAAAGAGTCCTGGGAGAGTTGGGCTCAGGAGCACGCCTGTCATTCCAGACTCAGAAGATGGAGGCAGGAGGGTCACAAGTTTGAGCCCAGCCTGGGCAGCACAGCAAGACTTCGTCCCACGGTCAGTCGGTCAGTGAACTGGGTGGAAATTGCCCCCCAGTGGCGTCTCTGGTGGGGAAGCCAGCAGCCCTGAGTCAGACATTTACATGCTCATCTCCGGACTAGTTGCCTCTGATTTGCCTTAAGAAGCTGGAGGACACCCCAGCCCCGCCCCAGAACGGGTCCCCTCTGTGCTGGCATAACCAGTGCCATGTGAACATCATTTTAACGTGATCTTCTGAGGAGGGCGGAGCCTGCTGAGGTGCTGTTTAAGGACAGAGGAGAAATTCAAGGTCTGGTCCACCAGGGAAGCCATGACACATACTGGCCGACCTTGCCCTGAGGAAGACGTGTCGAGTTCCGGTGCTGCACCCGCGCTGTGCCGTTGCTGGGCACTGCACGTGAGTACAGGACACATGCTGGCTGAGAGAGTCCAAGACGCACTTCGCAGAGCCTCTCATCCTCCTAAGCAGCAACCGTGACCTCCGCTAGATCTCAGCTGACACAGCGGAGGGCTTGCCCAGCATCCCGTGTGTCTGAGGACGGGGCTGCACACCTCGAGGTGCAGGGCCTGACGGGGGAGGTCTGCACGAGACACCTGCTCTGACGAGTGAGGTTAACGCGCCTCCAGCCAGATGCAAGCCTGTCAGCTGAACCACAGCTCATTCCCGGGGTCTCACTGGAGCCCTGTCACTCCTCCACATGCTCAGGACCCATCTGCCTTCAGTTTCCGCACAGCAGTTGTTTTCTAGGTGCTGAATGAGATGCAATTCCGTTTCCTGAAGTTTATATTCTAACGGAAGGACATAAATAAGTCAGGCAACTAGGTGCATCTATGGTGCTCAGGGGTGGTAAATCTAAAGGAATAAGAGCAGACGATAAGAGAAATGAAGATACTGGAAAGCCCTCGGGGAGGCGTGTCAAGTTTGATGGCATGGTAGGAGGCCGTCGGTTAGATGGGGCCGTGTAGCAGCACTGTTACAGTTTCTCTGGCTCTTCTAGACACATGAGAAGCTCGTATTTCCTGGCTAAATTGGAATTAGGGAGGACCAGGGTATAACGGGCATGGTGGGAGTGGAGGGTACTGCTCGGCACGGAAGCCGGCGAGCCAGCAGGTGGCCTTGTGCTCTTTCTTCCGCCTGCCACAGCAAAGTCCCAAAATGGCTTCACCGGGTGTCACCGAGCAGAAATGGACATGTGTCAGGACTCCTAAACTCCTGAGCCTCGGGACTCGCTATCACTTCAGCATGACCCGGACGACAGCGACAGCGGACCGAAGACGCGGAAGAAGCAGGAAAACGAGAAGTGCAGGCGCCGGGGGGTCGCGAGCCCCAGGGTAACGTGCTTTCACGTTGTGTGGGTTTCGGGTGCTACTGTAAGGACTTTGACTTTTTCTCTAAATAAGATGGAAAGTTATTCAAAAAACCGTGACGCACCTGACTTAAGTTTTTAAAGCACTGTAACAGTCAGAGGCCATTGCTGCAAAGCCTGGTACAGGTGAAGCTGTGGTGGAGATGCTAAGAAATGGCTGGATTTTTGGCGCATCTCTCATAGAAAGCTGCCAGGATTTGCTCCTGGATCAGATATGGATTGTGTCTTAGTCCATTCCTGCTATGATAACAAGATAAGTGAAAGGGGGGACTTTATATAGCACAGAAACTCCTGCACACAGCTCTGCAGACCAGAAATGCATGCTCCAGGCCTCAGCAGGCGCCACACCTCCTGAGGACACCCTCTGTGCTCCCTCTGCAGTGTCCTCCAGGGACGATTTCCGGCACACTCCCAAGAAGGGAGACGGGGGCACCCCAGCTGTAGCCCCGGCCCTGGTTCCACCGCAATCCCGGCGCATATTGTTTCAGCGAGAGGGAAGTTCCCACCTGAGTTCTGGAAGGACACAGTGTTCACAGCACAGCAGACTAGAAGAGGAACAAGGAAATTAGGACGGCCCAAGGTTTTAAGTAAAGTGGAAAGGTGTAGCTGCTCCCTCTTGCGATGAAAGAGACTTCAGAGAAGCAAGACAGCTGGGGAAGCTGCACTCAGCTGCATTCGCAGTGTCGATTCAGGGTTCCACTTCCCTGTGGAAAGGCCTGGTGGACAAGAGGCTCAGGTGAATCTAGGGGTAGAGAGAGTGCGCAGCTAGGGTTTGAAGTCCCCAGACACAACCACCGCAGCGAGGGGAGAAGCAGAGAGAGGTGCGGGTGCGAGGCCTGGGGTTGTGCGGTGTGTCACGGGCAGGCGGGGCGGAACCGCAGCGCCGCCTGAGAAGATGCTGCCACGACGACGACCTCAAACTCTGCAGAGCTGTTGAGCGAAGTGAGGCCAGAGAACTGCCTGAGATTTTGAAAACAGAGGTGAGTTGTGACCTCAGCAAGTGGAATGTCAACAGCCTGGCTGGAAAGTGACCGGGAGAGGAGGGAAGAAAAAGAAAGAAAACAACTCACTTTCTGTAAAAGAAATTACTTATTAAACATGATATAAAGTCAAAGGGACATTTAAAAACAGAAAATGAACAGCAATCCTGTGGTCCAAAGGGAAAGATCAATCAGAGAGCAAGTCTTTCAAACCGACAAGAAGGGCGAGACAGCCGAGACAGAGGAGCTGGCCCACGGGGTCACGGCGTGGGGACATCCAGCTGCAGGCGCGGGTGCTGCGCCCAGAGAGGGCCGCGGGCACGTTCTCGCTGGAGCGTCCCCACGTCTGCAGCGCCGGAAGCCAACTCACGCCAGTCGCGGAGGAGAAGTCGAGAGTGCTGAGAAAGCGTGAAGTAGCTGTTGGGGACCAAGGAAAAGGGACGACTCCCCAAGACACATCGGATCCCAGACAGCCCTGGGGCGCGAGGTCCAGTGGCGGAGGGCGGGCGGAGGCCGGTCACACGGGCGGTAGCTTCCCCCACGGACGTGCCGAGGAGACGGCGTGCGAGTCGAAGGCGGGCCTGGCACGGTGGGTGAGACTGCACGTGGCGGGGAGTTACCAAGAAGCTACGTAGGGCCCAGGGCCTGGAAATGCCGCGGGCTAAGCTAACCAGGGGCCTAGCACAGCCTCACTGGAGCAGGTTCCGGACGTTAATCCACGCTCATGCCCAACAACAGCCCTGTAAGGCTGGTACTAAGACTCCAGATTTATAGACTGCTAAGTGACTGACCTCGGTTTGCTGAATACAGGGGGGCCCCCGAGAGGTGCTCGAAATCCAGTCAGTTTGCGTTTCAGTAGCCACCACTCTGCAGACATCTCCACAGCGAGGGCTGTGCTGGGACCCTGAAGTAGCAGAAAGGACACTTAGAGACTTAAGTGCCCAGGAAACGCACGTCCTCATCAAGAGACTGTTCCAGACAGGAGTCACAGATCAAAGTTACACAAGTGGCACCTCTAGAAACAAAATTCAACACACGCAGGCAGAGTTGCACACAGGAGTGCCGTAGGGTTAGGTTCCTATCACTGAGGCGGTGGTCCGAGGAGGAGAGATTCACTTCAGCACTTGATTTGAGCCCATGATTGGCTGCTCCAAGGCAGAGACAGGACCGCAGAGGGACCTGGCCGGGTGGGGGAGCTCTCAACTCAGGGCCGCCAGAAAGCAGTGAAGGACAGAGCCAGGGAGGGAATGCTCCTTCCAGTCACGCCCCCTTGACCCTCCTCCTCTGACCAGGCCTCACCTCCTGATGGCACACGCCGCCCTGAACATGTCCACGCAAGGGCTTCACACCCTCAGGACTCAGCATCTTCCAAAAGCCCACCTCTGAGCAGAGGAGCGTGGGGACATCCAGCTGTAAACCATGATGTGCTGCCCTGGCCCCCCGAGGCCTCGTGTCCAGCTCATTTTGCAGTGCACTTACTCCATCTCTAAGAATCACCTAAGTCTTAGCATTTCCAGGACTGCTGAAAACTCCAAGTCCAAAGTCTCCCTAGGACACAAGCAGGCACTTAGCAGTGAAAATCACTGTGAAAATCAAAAAGAAATCTAAACACATCAACATACAGTAGCACAGAGTAAAGATTTCCATTCCAAAAGGAAAAAATATGGGCATAGAAAGGAACTGGACTGGCATGAGACTGAAACCCAGCAGGGCGGCTACTTGTCCAACCCGGGGTAGGCCGCAGTGCCGTGTGCGCTTCAGGCTTTGGGCACCCATTCCCGTGGCACTGCCGAATGCACCCTCAGGCCTCTCTCTTGAGCTGGCTCTGCTCTCTGCCTGTGCGTTTCTCCAACAGACTTGCGTACTCCTAGCACCTTAACCTCCCGCGGTCTCCACGG
The DNA here is from genome assembly GCA_004026965.1 of Petromus typicus. Classification (NCBI taxonomy): domain Eukaryota; kingdom Metazoa; phylum Chordata; class Mammalia; order Rodentia; family Petromuridae; genus Petromus; species Petromus typicus. The sequence goes on from PVIR01010098.1 coordinate 45,360, forward strand.
CGCTCTCACCCTGGCAGCTTCTCCTGGCCCCTGGGGACCACTGCCTGGCCTCCCAGTCCTTCTTTGAAATCTGGGTGGGAGCCTTCTGAACCCCAGGACACTTGCATTCTACCTGCTGGTAAAATAAACGTCAGGTGGGGGACACTGAGGACACCTAGGTCTATTGCCAGCTGCAACAGTAGCCAGGCTTGGGCCAGGGCTTCAGAAAACTGTGTCTCTGGAGGGCTGAACACAGGGAAACATCCCAGGGCCACCTCAAAGGAGCAGGCATTTCGGGGCTTTCTTTTCAGATGAAAGATTTGTAGTTTTGCATCTTAGATACCTTCTACAGGTAGAGTCTGGCCATTTCCTGAGACGCCCCCAGTGCATCCTCCTCACTGTCCTAATACAAAGTACTTAGCTTTTTAAAAAGCTAATCTTTTTTTTTGAGAGAGAGGGTCTCACTTTTTGTAGTTCAGGCTGGCCCTGAGCTCAGCCTTGAACTCACAGCAATCCTCCTGCCTCTGCCTCCCAAGTGCTGGGATTACAGCCGTGAGCCACCATGACCAGCACTGTGATTTGTGGTACTGATTGCTGGTGGACGTGAGTCTCCACACCTGGCATTGTTGTACGTGGTTACTGGGGATCGAACCGAGGTCCTTGTGCTTACAAGGCAGGTGCCGGAATCACTGAGCTAAATCCCTGGCCCACGCACTAATTTTTTCAGCAGCCAAGTTCTCTTTGACCCCAAGGGCACAAGTGCCTCCTTTTCTACAAAACTATAAACCTTTCACTCTTTCCGCCTGACTCTCACTGATGAGACAGCCAGCAGTACATCCTAGTTGAGAGACTAGAATGCCAGAGTCTGAGTGTTAGTCTGCCTCAAAATTCCCTCTCTCGGATCAATCAGTCCACCATCCCTAAGCTCGGCATCTCAGTCTCAGGGCAGCAGCCAAATGCAGATAAACTTATTGCCAGACTCTAGCCACGCGGCCTCTAGTCCAGCTGCCGGTAAAACCCTAACGCCCAGCTGGTCTCCCAGCCTGGCCTTTCAGGCTGCACCCCTGGCATTCCGTTCTTTTGAGCTCTGACTAGAACCTCCCGTCAGGCTCAGCGCTCAGCCCGCCAAGGGCTTCTCCACCTGCACTTCGAGACCTTTCCAAACTCCTGCCACACACCAGCTCCAAGAACTTTTAAACTCAAGGTCAGTAGTGCCACAAGGGCCCACTTCTCTACCGGAGGAGAGGTTTGATTTGATGCACAGTTCGGGGTCTGTCCACTCCTGGCTGGTTCCGAGCACAAACAACATGGCGGAAGACAGTGGCGGAGGAAAACTACTCACTCGGTGGGAAACAGCCGATGGGAAACCGGGACACAGTGAACAAGAGGGCCTGGCAGGGAGACACACTCCTAAGGCAGCGAGGGCCGGCCACGGTCCTCACGCTCCCAGGCCGCCTCCTCTCAGCACACGCGGCTCTGGACCCAGGCAAGCATCAACCCACTGATGAGCACAGCGCCCCGCGATCCGGTCTCCTTCCCAAACCCCACCTCCCAACACACTCTCAGAGGACATTCCAGATGTTCAGTTCATTACACCGGCCGGGAAACAGCAGGGGAGCAGCGCCGAGGGCTTGGGGCCACAGAAGGCGCTGAGGTGCACCCGCAACCCAGATGCTCCTAGAAGCCGGTTCTACCACGCCCCACCCAGCCCTAGCCGGTCAGCTGACGGTGCAGCCCCCACAGCGTCTGACACACGAGCAAACTCAGAGAGCAAACCCATGTTCAACCCAGGCGGACTCGAACTCGGATCCTAAGCTGAGCGCCGAAAGGGAGGCGCCAGCATTTACTCCCTGTGTGAAGCCCTGGGTTCCATCTCAGCACCACAGAAAAGGAATCTAGACAAATGTTGCATTTTCTAATGTCTGTGTGAATTTGGCCAAACAATGAATCTTGTGACCTCATCTTAAATTATCCAATCAAATACCCGCTTATATTTGTGATTTTAATTTGAAATGTAAACTTAGGTACTGTGTTAGAACACTTGAGAGCACTACAACCTCACATTTTAAGTTTAACTTAATAGACATAATTTTTAACTCAAAGTTTTGTTTTATTTCAGACAACCAAAAATCCTTAAGAAATCAAATATAAATCTATAAATGCACTTTAAAATATCTGAAGATGTTTAACTAAGTGTATAAACAAAACCAAATGTTGGTCATGGGCTCCTTAAAGGTGACTTTTAATTTGCTTTACTTAACAACTCAATTAATATGATTAGAAACTAAAAAGCTTGCAGAAGAACTTGGCTTGAATTTAAATTTTTAATTCAAAAACATTGGTCTTAAAAGCTAAACTAAGGCTTTTATTAGTCTTTCTGTCACTAAAACTTTCCTTGAGAATACCGAGAACTCTGAGCGGGGTGTGACGGTGACACCTGTAGCCCCAGCACTCAGGTGGCTGAAGCAGGAGGACCGCCAAGAGTTCAAGGATGCGCTACGTCGTGAATTTAAAACGAGCCTACATTATATAGTAAGAACCCACCTCATAAAAAAAAAAGAGAAAAGGAAAAAGGATAAAGCTCTCACCCCCACAGATGAGGCAGACAGTGATGCAGACCAGACCTAAGATTTGATCCTATGTCTTCTAACTGAAAAAAAAAAAAAAGGTTTTCTTTTCTTCTTCCTCTTTCCTCACGGCCTTCCTCTGGCAAGCAATTAGACCACAGCAGCTGCAGTTACATAACCTTGGAGAGGGGTGCCAGGCTGCAGTTACCGCGTTGTCCGCAGTGTGGGTGGAGGGAGGGTCAGCTCAAGGATCAGCTCATGAGCAGGCTGTAGGTACAACACAGCCGCAGACCGCTCTGCCTGAATCCCTAATTTCGGCGCCTGTCGCACCCCGGCCAGTTTCTCACAGGGGAGTATAAATAGAAAACCCCCGTCAGCCCAGCTGGCTATTTTGACCCGGAGTCTGTCTGCTTCAGCGAAGCTGGTGCTTCCGGTCCTCCAGCCTCTGCCCTCAGAGCCCCGAGAGGGGGGCTGGGGGTGGCACGTGCGGCATCCTACAAGGACCCCTCGGACAAGGGCCCACGAGGGAGCCGGGCTCCCCTCACAGCAGTGCCAGCTGCATGGCAGCTGCAGCCTGGAGAGCTCTCCAGCGGCACCGGGTCCCACTGCTAACGCGGAGGGCTGTCAGGGCTCGTCAGCTTTGTCACGGGGACCAACACCTGAGGGAGTCAAGGTAGAGGAGGAAAGGGCTGTCATGACTCATGGCTTCTGCGATGTGGCTCATGGTTGGCTGGCTCTGCTGCTTCCAGGCCTGTGAGGCAGGAACATGGTGGAAGGGCGGGCATAGGAGGCCCCCTGGCCACAGGACTTCCCGGAAGTGGAGAGGCGGAGCGAGCCAAGAGGGGGGTGATGGCCAGACATATCCCAAAGCGCCAGCCCCAGCAGCGCCACCACACCCAGCCACCCAGCCACGTCCCGGAGCCCTGTCTCAGCACAGCCTCCTGAGGGCCAGCTGCGGACACAGCTGGTGGGTCCTCTCCTCTGCCTCTGGCCCGGAGGCAGCACAGGGAGGAGCTGGGACAGCCTGTCCTCCTGGGGCGGGTGTGGGGTGGACACGGCCCCAACCCCAGCTGTGTGCACAGAGGCGCGCCAGCCAGAGCTCCCTCCCCGATGGCGGGGGCTGGAGGAGAAGCCCAGCTCGGCCTTCACTGCTCAGGGTCCCGATGCCCGGGGCTGGGGGAGGCAGGACTCTTGCCGGCCTGGGAGAAGCACAAGGGTGCTGTCTGATTCTGCTCAACCGGCCGGGGCAGCAGCACTTGAGGAACACCCCAGACTCGGACTCAGGAACCGGGTCCTTCCAGGACCCTTGGAGACCCCCAGGCCGACAAGTGGGGGCCGGACGTGGCACCCACACCCGGGCCGGCGGGCCTGGTCTGTGTCCCCGTTCTCCCTCCAGTGCGTCCCGTGACTGTTAATTTAACACACCTGCACGTGCTTCTCTCCAGCACTCCCAAGAGAACAAAGCGGAGCACGACGGTGGCGTCCGTCTGGGAAAGGCAGAGCGGTTCTGCAGCCCTGCCGGCTGCTCACTGCGGTGACCTTAAGGTCCAGGCGTTTCCGGCCAGGCGTGCTGACCCTGAGAAACACCGGAGTTCTTAAAGCCTCACCCAGAGCCCCCCGCCAGGCTGTCTGGGGGTCACTGGAGGGAGCCTGCACAGCCTGTGCCCTCGAGACGCTGCCTTCCTGCCAGCCCAGGGCACCAAGCTGCTGAGGTCACTGCCACGTCCTTTGCTGTAGAAAACCCAGCCTACAGCAGTGACACTGTGGGCCATGCCACCCATCCCGTCCGCCAGCGTGGGCACCTCAAGTGGTGACTCCCTGTCAGGCCGTGATCCCAGACTGCCTGGCGAGAGACTGGCCTGACCCACCCCAGCGGACACGCAAGGCTCGCTGATAACTGTCCAGCCTGGCGCTGGGTCCAGCCCTTCCAGCAGAGACTTCCCTGCAGAGGCGCTGAGCTATAGCTCCCACAGCCTCTCTGCCCACTTGCTGCAGCCTCACTGATGCCCACAGCCTGCACTGGGCTGGCCCGAGAGTAGAGGGCTCACAGGTACTGCCCACCGCAGCTGCAAGTGGACATGCAGAGTGAATCCCTGTCTCAAAAAGCCAAAAACGAAGAAACGTAGAGACACCACAGCAGCACATAGTCCCGTGAGAGCCTGTACTCACCTGGCGTCTCCGGCTTCCGAGCCCCTGCAGTGTGGCTCCAACTGCAAGGAGAACAGTGTAGAACACTGGGTTCGAAAGACAGTATGAAACTGTAAAAATATCTTATTTAAAATTATGTATTGATTATATGTTAAAATCATAATTTAGAGGTATGCAATTAACTAAAAAGTACTTTTAAAATTAACTTATGCATTTCTTTTTACTTTTTCAATGGGCCTGTTAAAAAATCTGAAGCTGGGGGCCGGGGAGTTAGCTCAGTGGTTCCGGCGCCTGTCTTGCAAGCGCAAGGGCCCGGGTTCGATTCCCCGGTAACCACATAACAATACTGGGTGTGGAGACTCAACCCAGCAGCAACCAGTACCACATACCACAGTGCCGGGCGTGGTGGCTCACGCCTGTAATCCCAGCACTCGGGAGGCAGAGGCAGGAGGAT